>CANXYC010458344.1:0-17548 GCA_948193065.1 Aleurites moluccanus
TGCTGTCGAATTTTCTTCAACATTTTCATAATTAATTGGGTTATATTTGATTGTTGCATGTCATTTAGGTTGTCATTTGGGTTCTACGCGGTACTGGTCGCTTATGCATCACCCGTACCCTAGGACCGTCACGACTTCCGAGATAGGTCGTGACAGTAAGGTTCTTTTTTCATAATGCTATTTTTCGATATGTAGCATACGTTATACACAATGTAGCTTTCGCTATCAAGTAAGTAGCAGCCACTATCTATTATTCACAGCCACTATATTTAATCTAAAAGATCTAGTAGCCTGAGTATGAAAGTGTAGCCCTTGCTACTATATAATTTCATAGCCGCTATACAAGCATTCATAGCCGCAAAATTTAAATCCATTTTCAAGGGTTCAAGGAGCCAATCAATAGCGCCCGCTACTGAATGGTCTCAGAGACATAGAAGCACTTTGAAAATTTGGATGAACCTTCGTGCCCGCTTCCTGTTAAATAGCACTCGTTACTAAGAGTATTCACCACCGCTACACTGAAATTCTCAGTAGTGAAGTTTTCATTGCAAGACTGAGTTGCACCCATAAGCTCTTGCAAGTGATCAACTTGCTTTGATACCAGCTGTCACAAACCTATTAATTCACTAAGATAATACCCATGCAGCACTAGCAAACTTCTCCCAACTCTTAGCAAGTTAGCTAGTTAGCCTTCCTACAAAGCCCAAATGTAGGCAAATAGAACACAAACAAGCTCAAATAGAACTCTGAAAGAAAGCTTGTATTATGAAAGCTTGGTGTATAAAATAGAAGAGTTCTCTATATTATATATCCCAAATGAATGAATACTATACCTATTTATAGGCATTCCACCTCTTTAATGGACGGTGGTGATCTATTTGATCCAACGGTCCATAATTGCCATTTAGATTTTTCTACAACTATGTATAAAATCTAAAGCATTCTAGAATATTTCACACCATACTAGATTTCTCTACACAAGTGTGGAATGTAAGGGATCTCACTAGAATTCTCTAGAAAATTTTGGCTTGTGACATTTGTTAGGGTGCTACAAAAGGATCTTAGGCTTTTTAAACTGCATAATGAGAAGTTTTTAACTATGGCTTGTTCATCCTAAAACTTAGACTACGAATATACTCGCAAGTACATGCGGTAGGTGTAGCATAAATGGTAAGGATACCTAAGGTCATTCTCTAATAAGGAAGGTTTGATCAAGTAATTACAATTGGGTATCACGTTTTAAAATTAAATAGAAAATAAAATCCTAAACAGTTTAAACAAGGGTAGTTGGTTGATGGCAATTAAAGTAAATGAGCAAAATAAGTAAAGAAAGAAATGAAATGGCAGTAAAATAAAATGAGAGAAAAAGAGCAATAGTAAAGGGATTTAAGAAATAATGGAGATGGATTCTAAGGAATATAATTCCCTAATTAGGCTAGCATTCAAGGAACTAATATCTATTAACTAAGAATTCAATATATCAAATTAAAAGCTAACGATCTCTCTTATTATAACCCTAATTTAATATATTCAAAAAGCTAACGACCTTTCAGATATAGCCCTTATATTGTTAATTTCATATTTGGTATTAATCTTCATCTTTCAATTTACTAACTAATACTGTCAAGTCCCGATTTTGGAACATGACGGTTCTAGGATGTGGGAGATGCCAAAGGCGACTGACACTCTTAGAACCCAATATCACATATAATCATCAATTACTATCAATTTATTACTCAATTACTTAATTCCTATTCATTCTGGCATTCTATAATCTGTTTGTAATTCTTACTGCAAGTGGCTGTAACATTCATCATATCATGCCATATCAATAATTATACTCCATAATATGCCATTCATATATGTTCATACACTAACTATACCATAGACAACCCATGGAGCTACTAGAATATAAACATACAGAATACATTATTTAATATAATTACATTGTTACTCAAGTAGTAGAAATCCACAGAGATATCAACATATGGGATTCTGCCTCCCACTCTATACCTGAAAATGGGAAAAATGAAAGAGTGAGTATATAAGATACACAGTGAATCTAATATGCATCGATCATAAATATAAACTGGAACATCAATAAAGGATAGACATATGAAATAATAATATCAGTCTGCTCAAGAATATCAGGATACATAATCAAGTTCCAAAAGATGATTGTAAAGTCAATGATCAAATCAATGGAAAGTATATCACATGGATAAGACAAATATAGGACCATGAAATGCATATAACATATATCAGTAAACATAAGACTGATCGGGTCTTAAAGCTAGGATTGTTAACCCTTCTCAGCTAGTGTATCATTATACAATGTGCACATTGTCGACAGTATATACCCATTATCTTGTCGGAGCGGCAGCTCTGTCAAACCACATCGGAGTCAATAAAAGTATAGAACAAGTCATTAGATACCATTATACAACAATCGTATCACCAAATATCAATAACTCAATATCTATCAATTCAAGTAGCAATATAATAAATGGAATAGCAATAGCAAGTAGATATACAATGACAAAGGGTTTGGCAATTAACAATGGGATGGAACATAGGTTGGTCATACATGAATAAAAGGTTGGTACAATTGGCATGCCAATGTTGCTGGCGATAATGGCATTCAAATGGTAGGCCTATGGATGAACAAGTGATAGGCATATGATAAAATGAACTAGCCATTTTGTCAAACACTTGGTGTGCAATTTTGAATGGACAATTTGATATAGTTTGGATGCAACTCCAACATTGCCCTAATAATCAACAACAACTCATAATATAGGCATTTGAATAAGCATTAGATATTCAACAATAAACATCATTTAAAAGATTAAATTGGCTTAGGAAATATGAAGAAAACAAAGCAAAAATTCAAAGGAATGAATAGTAATGATGGTTTAGCCAAAATGGGTCCAACAAAAATGAATTCCAATCAACATTCTAACACATTAGGCATGTAATTTGATGCATATAAGACTCACCTCACACTTCAAATGAGCTTGAAAAAATTGATTTTCTACCTAAAGCTTCAAGGGAGACAAAATTGGCAACTTTCCAAATCTTGATTTTCTACATCAAACCAATCATAAATAATTCATCCATTAGCCTCCAACCAACATATTCTAAGCTTAATTAACATAAAATAATACAAAATCAAAGGTTCATTTCATACAACTTTATTATAGGGTTTGGAATTGGGGAAATTCTAACAAATGCATCAATTGATGCAATTAAACACAAAACTCATTATAATCATCATCTAAAACATCTAAATCAAATATAAAACTAAACAAATCAACTTGTTACCTCTAATGGATGGTCCACCCGAAATTCCAAAGGTGATGGTTCTTGATTTCTTTTAATTTTCCAAGCAAAATTTCAATGGAAAAGGAAGAATCAATATTGGTTTTTAAGTTTTCTTTAAGTTTTTCTAAGAAATTTGCAAGAAATTTGGTGGGAGGAAAGGCTGGGTGGTTCGTCCAAACAAGAGGAAGATGAAGAAGATGACCAAAAATGTTTGAGTGTTACTTATATGCTAAGTCAAAAATGACAAATTACATTTAGGTCCTTAAACTTTTCATAAATCATATTTTAACCCCAATTTCTTCTGTAATTTATTCTGACAATTTTGTTGTGATATAGATTTCAAAGTGGGGATTCAAATAGCTTATTTATATTTATATTTTATTATAAAAATAGTTTCAGAGCCATTCTGAAACTCAGACAGTCAATTTTCTACTATACCCTCAAAGTTCTATTTATTTACGATTTTGCCATTACTTACTTTTTCAGTGTTCCTAAATATTTTTCACCTCTTTATTTTTACCATAATTACATATATATTTATATGATTCTTTACCCCCTGGTCAAAATAAAAAATTCATTTGTCGACCGGACTGCAAATTCTCGGTAGTGTTATTGACACCGACGTTTTCCGGGACAGTAACTCATTTGCATTCTAACTGTGTCTCAAAAATTATTTTTAGTTATTTCAATAATTCCAAACTAAAAACTGATAACAATAACATTAAATTATGGTAGGCTTTTCTAGGGTATTACAAATACATGCATACAAGTGTTCGCTAGGCACCTATATGAGAATGAAAAGCAAACTAACAATATAAATGAATTCTAAGTTTCAAGATACTAATTCTAATACATGCATCACTTAAAAGTTTCATTACACACCGTAGAATAAGAGAGTTTAGATTATAATGGGATTAAGAACAATATTCATATTCAAAGCATTTATCACATTCAATTTATCAATGGTCATGGATAATAAATACATAAAAGCAATAAAAATACATTAAAGGAAAATAATTCTTATTTGTTTGAAGACTCCTCCAAAGTGTAGCTTGATTTCTCAACACTATCACTTTGATCTGAATCTGGTTACAAACATTAACTATGAAAAAACAATGTAAATAAAGTAGAAAATAGCTATTGTCTAAAGGTACTTCCAGGAATTGAAAACCTAGAACCACCTTGTTACGTAAAACCAAAACTAAAAGCCAAGAATTGTGTCTCCAAAAAATGATATCTTCGTCTAAGTATTGGTCCTCTTTTTAAAGAGTATTGAGTCTATTATTCACTCCCCAAATCAAGCTTTCTAAATCTCAATTTGAATCATCTTGTATCTTTCCATATCTTGCATTTTGAATAATTTCCATATCCTCAATTTGAATGCACCTTTAAATTTGAATATATGTATCTTTAATGTGTATCAGAAGTGCGCCGTTTTGATGGAGAAGATCACATCTTTGAGCATGACTAAAAGGAAAGCCATGAGCATGGATGGAGGGTCGCGGGCTTAGATGCTGGAGCTCCACTCCTTTGGATACTACTCATAGCCTTGAGGCCAATTTAGAGAGAGGGGCATGACTCTAGGAGTATGCCATGGCCATGGAGCTTGAAGGCTTCCACAACCATAGATGAAGTGCTATAGATGTGGGGCCTTTGAAAAGGGGCTCCCACGGCTATAGGAGAAATCCATGGCTATGGGGGCTTTTTTTTAGGCTTTTATGCCATGACTGTAGGACACATGGCCTTAAGCCTTTAGAGGTTCCATGACTATGGAGCTATCTAATGGCCTTAGGGCCTTTTGATTGGCTCCATCCTCTTGGCTTGTTCAACTTCATTCAAAACACCTATAAGAGAGGCTAAAATAACAAAATTTTACAGTATGCTCATAGATTCATTTTATTTAAAATACTAAGTAAAAGCAAGTAAAACTTATTAAAAACACCAATAAAAGTGTATAAACATGTAAGATAAATGAGGAATAAAAATGTGACGAACAATTCCCCACACTTAAACCTTTGCTTATCCTCACGAAAAACAAACCTAGTTTAATTTTATTTCAAGAAACAATTGAAGTGCAAAGCATAAGACAAGTAAATATCAGGAACTTAATAATTATGTATCACAATAATTCATAAACTCAAAAACATATGTTAAGGAATCTAATTTTGAGAACTATAATCTAATATAGTGAAGGGAAACATCTCTCTAAAGCCTTTCATTCTCTCAAATGTTTAGGATTAAACTTTAGACATTCAAACCAAAACATGTATTTATTAGTACAGTATGCCTTACAAGCCATATATCTTTGTACATATTTTTGTAACCAAATCACTATTGGCTATATATATTAAAATATATATATGTTTGTATTCTTTATTATGATAGTTTTCATTTATATTGAGAATACTGTCCATAAGTATTTGTTAGATGAACAATTCTCGGTTGAGGAGAATGAGGTGACTATTCCATCTATTACAAGTACTTTAAACTATTCATGGTCGTTGGACTTTTATCTCGGGCCATATTAGATCTGAAAAGGCCATCACCTCTGTTTATCTTCCTTATTAGTACGGGTTACTAATGGTATGAAATCGGTGAGTCATAATTCACTTGACATGATGTCAAGATAAACATGTGAATACTCATAGGATGAGTGATCGAACTGTGACACTAGATGATGATGACATGGAATTTTACTATCAGTCAATCATCAGTCATCTAGATGATGATAGTGCATATAATCCTTTGACTTGAGGTGATATATGTTTCATATATGGGTGGTTAAGGTTTGTTACTGCTTATATGATGGGGCTAACTATGCATCGATATATGGCATGTGGTGGCCTTAACTAGTTATATTTGAGGCATATGATCAACCAAGAAAGGATTCGTTCCTCCGAGTAAACAGAGTCAAGATCCTATGCCATCACATTCTTCTTGATATGAAATCCTTGGCCAAGGTGTTGACATCAAGAATTGATTTGTGATGTGGTTATAGTTATCTCTGTATTAGGGTTTGACCAATCCATGACCCTAGCCAAGATTGAGATCTTAGAACCAAAAGATTGGAGTGCACGGTAATCATGATCAATAGATTCATGGAATGTGGACCTATGTCTGAACATTCATATTCGGTTGGGTAGTCATACCATCTATTGCTAGGGGTTAAGCATGATTTATGGGAACCAATTAAGAAGAGGGATTTCCTGGATTGAACGAGAAAACTTTCCTATGATATTAAAAGGTGATATCATTTTCCATTACCAATCGAACATGAACCTAGAAAGTCACACAATATAAGTGCATTACTTTTTACTTAATTATCTTGGTAATAGAGATAATTGGATGCAGCAAGTTATTAAGTTAACGTGGTTGCTAGCATAACCATTTGCTCAGTTTCTAGTAATTGAGGTTTATCGATTTAACCTAGTTTGCACAGTTTGGAAACGGTAATGATTAAATCGATGGACTAGTTACTTGGTGCTTATGGACCGAATGGCTATTGAAGCCTTTTCATTTAATGTGGGATTAATCCATATTGGATAAATGGAAGAAAAATGGGCTTTAGGGTTTTTATGGCTAATGGACTTTCTTTTTGGTGGGCCAAAACTTCATAAAGGGTAAAAAGGTCATTTGGTGGAGATGTAGAGATTCCCCATTAAATGAAAATTAATTAACCATAAGCTAACCCTAATTTCTTGTCTTTCACTAATTGAATTTTGATTAGCTTAATTAAGCTTTCAAGATAGGCTTCAAAAAGTCAGGGGACAAAGACTTATAGGCCATTCAAAGCCATTTCTATCTCACCCACCATCTCCCACCTTATCTCCTCATTAAGGCACTTAATGAATGAGTTGAAAAATCAATAAAATAGTTGTGTGAGAGGGGATGGATGTCCAACACTCCATGAATAGGCATTTGGAAGAGAAAAAATCAATTTTGTCTTTCTTTCTTATGCCTTAGAAGTTTTATAAGACAATTTCTTGATTTCTTTTTGTGTTTCTATCCTTTCTAAATAAGGTACGTGTTTGCTTGATAAGCATAAAGAAGAAGCATCATTTGTAAAATTAGGAAACATTTTCTTATTCTTCCTTAAAGGTTTTCTTTGGTTTGTTTGGATTTGCAAAGAGAACAACCATAGATAGGAACCTTTGGTTGAAGAAGGTGCCTAGTTGAAAGATAAGCACATGTGGACTAACTAGAGGCACAACATTTGGTGTGCTTGGAATCCTTGTTGTCGGCCTTCAAGAGTTAATTCCTTAAGCTATGTGTTGTTAAGTGTATGTATGATATATTTTGGCCATAAAATAGTATATCCTTTTAGGGTGTTCTTATTAGTTAAAATTTTAAATAACTTCCGCTGTGATTTTTATACTTTAAGTACACTCGGTATGAAAATACTTTGCATTCAAGTGGTATGAGAGGCACCTATTTTTTGCCAAGATCCATATTTTCATGGTTAGCATATATATAAGTGCGTTTGTGAAACATCTCAAAAATTATAGCAATGGTTATCAATTTTGCAAAAAATGGCAGCAAGCAAAATTACTGTTCATCCAGAATTTTGCTTCTAAGCAAGTGTATGAACATGTATGGAAAAGAGGTTGTTTTAGGCTTATTGAATTTTTGGATTACAAAATTGCTTTTTGCACTTAATTTTTGGATCAAACATTTTTATATAAAGTGTACATAAGGCATATAAAATGACTAATGAATATAAAATGGTTCATACATTTTCGGATGATTATTGTTTTATGTTGCTTTGGTCATGGCATGAAAGTGAGATCATGGACTTAGGAAATTCTTGAATGGATGGGATGAATGTAATATTAATTTATTCTTTCATTAGGATTAAATGTAATAATTTAATGTTGAAGTATATATTCATTCATTTGAGCTCTATTGACCGAAGTGTTGTAATTTCACATTGGTATGCCAAGTGTTACTATTGTAATGCAATGGAAGGCATGGGGGATTCTAACACAAATGAGCTCAACTATGAAATGCCTAATGGAATAAGTGCTCAAAGGTAAATGAGGAATATTATGAATGTATGGATCACTTAAACAACCCGTTAATTCCTTGTGGCTAGGAATTAGGCCCATTAGAATTAGTCTATGTTCGATCTTGTGTATGTTGTTCATTTTTTGATATATGTATGAATGTATGGATAAATGCATTTAGTGATACATATGAAATTGAAAAATGGATAATGTGTAAAGTGAGACCTAATAAAATTAAAGCCATTAAATCTTTCAATAAAAGAATTAAGTCTAAGGCTTTCCAATAGAGCAACATAATCCATAGACATTAAACTTGACACCAAATATATGGGAACATATGATGACATATTTAATTTGGAAAGTATGTTGTTGATTAGGCATGGTTTGCTTATGAGCCCATGGAAATATTTTTTGGCAATATCGAAAATGAGTATTTGAGCCTTGAAATATTCAAATTCCATGGATTTATGGATTCATTAGGTTTGACTTATCTAATGTGAAAGGCCAATATCGACAATATGTATATGAGGCCCGTAATATTAAGAGTTAAATTTGATTGAACCTCACATGGGTTATGAAGAGTTAGTTATGCTCACTTATGGAATATCAAAGTAAGCAATATCAGTAATGTGTACCTGAGTGGAGCTTTGACATATTCATAAGAACTCAATCACTCACTAGAAATCCACCCAATAGGATTTATGTTTCCTATTTGGAAATGTGGGATTTGCCAAATTGTTAGGAGGACCATAAATTGATTAAAGACCAAATATTTATGGTGGTTATTAATATGTTAATAAGATAACTAATGAACTTGATTAATTTTTTGCAGTGAATCACTTGATTTAATTATGGCAAATACCTCCACGAACCTAATTGCATCTATATTGGACCGCCATAGGTTCGCTGGGCAAAATTTCACTGATTGGTTTAGGAATCTCAAGATTGTTCTATTAAAGGATATAATCAAATATGTACTTGATTATCTTATCTCGGGGCCCTTGCCAGAAGGAACGTCCCTGGAGGAACATAAGACTCTTAAAAAGTGGCAAAATGATGATCTATCATCTCGATGCTATATGTTGTCATCCATGAAGGATGAGATACAGAAATCACATGAGAATATGAACTCTGCTTATGAGATTCTGCTCTATCTAAAGGAGATGTATGAAGAGTGGAGTCGAATTGCTAGATATGACCTAGCCAAGTAGTTGTTCAGGTCAAGAATGATAGAAGGATTGTTAGTAGGCGAACATTTCGAGTGTATGATTAAGTATATCGAGGCACTCGAGAACCTGGATTTTACCATGGACTTTCACCTACAGACTAACTTGATTCTTCAGTCATTACCAGATTCTTACTCTGGTTTCATTATGAACTATCATATGAACAATATTAAATCCACATTGGCAGATCTTCTTAACTTACTTGTTATAGCAGAATAATCCATGAAAGGGGAGGGGAAAGGGAAAATAGATGGCTCTTATTGTTGGATCCTCTAGCAAGTCCAGAAAGAGGAAAAGTAAGAAAAAGAAAGTTGACCCACTTAAGCCCAAGTCCTCTATTAACAAGAACCAAGCAGTGAATAGGCCAGCTGGTGCAACTAAAGGCAACTGTTTCTATTGCCAAGAGGTAGGACATTGGAAGAATGATTGCCTTAAAAGAAAGGGAAAAGGCAAGGAGAAAGGAGAAGGTAACACATCTCTTTCTTGCTATTCTGATTTGTCTTCTTATTCATCTATTGCATGGATTCTTGATTCAGGTGTTAGTTCATATGTATGTGCATCTTTGTAGGATCTATCAAGCAGTGAGAGCTAGGAAAAGGATAAAGTAACTCTAAAGATTAGCAATGGAGCTAGTATTGCCGCCGAGGCCATTGGATCTACTTCAATTAATCTTAGAGATCATGTTTTACTTTTGAAAGACATATTATATATACCTAATGCTTATCAGAACACAAAATCTATATCCAGATTAACTATGTTAGGATATGAACTCTTAGTCGAAAGAGATGTATGTATATTATATTTTGGTAATGTAATAATAGGCATGGGTTATGTATTAGATGGTCTTTATTACTTGCAGAGTAATGACAGTAAATCTATTCCAAGCATGTTTAATATCAATACCATGATTAGGAATAAATCTAGTTCAAAATTACTTTGGCATCTTAGACTAGGTCACATTGCAGAGGACTGACTAGTCAGGTTATAGAAACAGGGAATCTTAGATTCTTTGTGTTCTGAACCACATCCAATTTGTGCGTCATGTCTTTAGGGCAAGATGACTAGGTCACCCTTTGTTGGATAAAGAGAACGAGTTAAAGAAATTTTGGAGCTGATACACAATGATGTATACGGCCCATTCAAAGTAATGGCTAGGGGTGGATTCTCCTACTTTATAATATTCACATATGATCTTTCAAGATTTGGTTATGTGTATATATTGAAGCATAAGCATGAGGCTTTTGAAAAATTCAAAGAGTTCAAATGCGAAGTTGAGAATCAGAAAGGAAAAAGTATTAAAACCCTAAGGTTTGATCGATGAGGGGAATACTTAAGTACTGAGTTTAGAGCATTATTAAATGAGTATGGCATTTCTCACAATTTACATCTCCTGGTACACCATAGCTTAATGGTGTGTCAAAAAGGAGGAACCGTACTTTGTTGGACATGGTACAAAGTATAATGAGTTATATCGATTTGCCTATAAATTAGTGGGCATATGTGTTGCAAACAACATATTATATCCTGAATTGTGTTCCTTCCAAATTTGTTCCTTCTACTCCTTATGGGATATGGTTTGCTGGAACCCCTAGTCTTAATCACATTAGGATTTGGGGGTGTCCAGCCCATATTAAGAAGATAAAAGTTGACAAATTAAAAGAGAGAACTATGAAGGGTAAATTTGTTGGATATCCTAAAGACATTTTAGGGTATTATTTCTGTCATCCTGAGCAACAAACCATTGTTGTCAGCCGGGAGAGACACAATTTCCAGAGGAAGGCAGCAAGGCAAGGAAAATAGAACTAGATGAAGGATCATCTAGTGAATTCCATTAAGATGATCCCATTTTGGTTAATCAACCTAGTGAGGAGCCTATTCCAATCACTAATGTCTTTAATTTAGGTCCTCGAAGATCTAGTGAGGTATCTTGTCCTCCTGAGAGATATGGGTTTCATTTTGAGAATGTACAAGATTTGTTCATTCTTGTTGAAACTGATCACTCTGATGATCCTACTACTTTTGAGGAGGCTATGTTAGACATAAACTCTTCTAGATGGGTTAATGCTATGAAATCTAAGATAGATTCCATGTATGCGAACTATGTATGGGAACTTGTGGACCCGCCTGAAGGGGTAATACCCATCAGCTGTAAATGGGTCTATAAGCATAAGATTGGCATAAACGGGAAGGTGGAAACCTATAATACACGACTTGTGGCTAAAGGTTTTCATCAACATCAAGGTATTAACTATGATGAGACTTTTTCCCTAGTGGCTATGCTTAAATCTATTTGGATTCTGTTAGCTTTAACAGCACACTATGATTATGAGGTTTGGCAGATGGATGTCAAAACTGCTTTCCTTAATAGACATATTGAGGAAAACATTTTCATGGAGCAGCCCAAGGGTTTTGATTCCCAGGATAGCTCAAAAGTGTGCAGACTTAGGAGATCCATTTATGGACTCAAACAAGCCTCGAGGAGTTGGAACCAACATTTTGATGAAGCCATTACATCCTTTGGTTTTATTAAAAATGTTGATGGGCCCTGTGTTTACAAAAAGGTTAGTGGGAGCAAGCTCACTTTCCTGGTCTTATATGTGGATGACATTTTATTGATAGGAAATGACATTGGAATGTTAACGAAAGTAAAACAATGGTTATCCCAAACTTTCTCCATAAAAGACTTAGGTGAGGTGACCTATATTCTTGGAATTCATGTCTACCATGATAGAGCAAAAAGAATGATAGTTCTCTTTCAGAGTCTATACTTGGATAAGGTGTTAAAGCGATTCAACGTGCTTGATTCCAAGAAAGGCATGTTACTAGTATGACACGGTATCCACCTTTCCAAGGAGATGTATCCTAAGACACCTGAGGAAAGGGAGCGAATGGGTAAGATTCCATATGCTTCGGCTATTGGAAGTATTATGTATGCTATATTGTTTACAAGGCTTGATATCGCATACTCCATTAGTTTAACTAGCCGATTTCTATCCAATCCGGGTAGTGATCACTAGATTGCAGTCAAAGATATCCTTAAGTACCTAAGAAGGACTAAGGATTTAGATTTGATATATAGAGGAGGGGATCTCCAAATAGATGGTTTTACAAGTTTTGACTTCTAGTCTAATATAGATGATATAAAATCAACAAGTGGGTTCGTGTTCATCTATAATGGAGGAGTGATGAGATGGAAAAGCTCCAAGTAGACTACAACTATAGACTCCACTACAAAGGTTGAGTATGTTGTCGCTTCAGATGCCACCAAGGAGGCAGTTTGGATTCGAAAGTTTGTCAAATAACTAGGAGTGGTTCCTTCCATTCAGTCGACAGTCCCTCTTTATTGCTATAATAATGGTGCCATTGCTCAGACAAAAGAGCCCAAGTCTCATCATAAATCCAAACACATTGAGCGGCGATTCCATATTACCAGGGAGATTATTGGGAGAGACGATATAGCCATGTAGAAAATTGCTTTAGCTGAGAACCAAACAGATCATATGACTAAAGCTATGTCTCAGAACCAGTTGGATCTTTATCTAGACAGGATGGGTTTTAGATATTGTGGCGAATGGCTCTAGTGCTAGTGGGTATATGTTAGTATAGTATGCCCTACGAGCCATATATCTTTGTACATATTTTTGTAACCAAATCACTATTGGCTATATATATTAATATATATATATATGTATGTTTATATTCTTCATTATAATGGTTTTCATTTATGTTGAGAATACTGTCCATAAGTATTTGTTAGATGAATGATTCTTGGTTGAAGAGAATGAGGTGACTAATCAATCTAGTACAAGTACGTTAAACTGTTCATGAACGTTGGACTCTTATCTGGGGCCGTATTAGATTCGGAAAGGCCATCACCTCTGTTTATCTTCCTAGTTAGTATGGGTCACTAATGGTATGAAAGCAGTGAGACATAATCCACTTGACATGATGTCAAGATAAACATATGGATACTCATAGGATGAGTGATAGAACTATGATACTGGATGATGACGACATGGAATTTTACTGTCAGTCAATCATTAGTCATCTAGATGATGATGATGCATATAATCCTTTGACTTGAGGTGATATATGTTTCATATATTGGTGGTTAAGGTTTGTTACTGCTTACATGACGGGGCTAACTATGCACCGATATATGGCATGTGGTGGCCTTAGCTAGTTATATGTTGAGGCATATGATCAACCAAGAAAATATTCGTTCCTCCGACTAAACAGAGTCAAGATCCTATGCCATCACATTCTTCTTGATATGAAATCCTTGGCCAATGTGTTAACATCAAAAATTGAGTTGTGATGTGGTTATAGTTATCTCGATATTAGGGTTTGACTAATCCATAACCCTAGCCAAGATCAGAATCTTAGAACGAAAGGATTGGAGTGCACGGTAATCATGATTAGTAGATTCATGGAATATGTACCTATGTCTGAATATTCATATTCGGTTGGGTAGTCATACCATCTATTGCTAGGGGTTAAGCATGATTTATGGGAACCAATCAGGAAGAGGGATTCCCTGGATTGGATGAGAAAGCTTTCCTATGATATTAAAAGGCAATATAATTTCCCATTGCCAATCAAACATGAACCTAGAAAGTCACACAATATAAGTGCATTACTTTTGACTTAATTATCTTGGTAATAGAGATAATTGGATAGAGTAAGTTATTAAGTTAATGCGGTTGCTAGCATAACCGTTTACTCAATTTTCGGTAATTAAGGTTTATCAATGTAACCTAGTTTGCATAGTTTGTAAACGATAAGGATTAAATCGATGGACTAGTTATTTGGTGCTTATGGACCGAATGGCTATTGAAGCCTTTTCATTTAATATGGGCTCAACCCACATTGGATAAATGGAAGAAAAATGGGATTTAGGGTTTTTATGGTTAATGGACTTTCTTTTTGGTGGGCCAAATCTCCATAAAGGGTAAAAAGGTCATTTGGTGGAGATGTAGAGATTCTCCACTAAATGAAAATTAATTTACCACAAGCTAACCCTAATTTCTTATCTTTGACTAATTGAACTTTGATTAACTTAATTAAGCTTTGTCAAGGGGACAAAAACTTACAAGCCATTCAAAGCCATTTCCATCTCACCCACCATCTCCCACTTTGTCTCCTTATTAAGGCACTTAATGAATGAGTTGAAAAATAATAAAATAAGTGAGTGAGAGGGGATGGACATCAACACTCCATGAATAGGCATTTGGAAGAGCGAAAATCATTTTTGTTTTTCTTTCTTATGCCTTAGAAGTTTTACAAGACACTTTCTTGATTTCTTCTTGTGTTTCTAGTCTTTGCAAACAAGGTAAGTGTTTGCTTGATGAGGATAGAGAAGAAGCACCATTTGTATAACTAGGAAACCTTTTCTTCTTCTTCCTTAAAGGTTTTCTTTGGTTGGTTTGGCTTTACAAAGAAAACAACTATAGATAGGAACTTTTGGTTGAAGAAGGTGCCTAGTTGAAAGATAAGCACTTGTGGACTAACTAGAGGCATAACATCTGATGTGCTTGGAATCCTTGTTTTTAGCCTTCAAGAGGTAATTCCTTAAGCTATGTGTTGTTAAATCTATGTATGATGTATTTTGGCCATAAAATATAAGATTCTTGTTGGGTGTTCTTATTAGTTAAAATTTTAAATAGTTTTCGCTGCTATTTTTACACTTTAAGCACACTGGGTATGAAAATACTTTGCCTACAGTATAATTATAACCATAGGCTTGCTTGATCATCTACTCTCTACCATTGAATCACAAATCAAAGTATAAATTAGAAGGTCTTTTACAAGTTATAATGGGGCTTAGGAAAAGCGTAGGAAGCAAGGATTTAAGTAAGCAAAAAGATTCAAGAGTATTTCTATGAACACATAAAATAATAACTCACTCATCTTTTGAACCCATTTAAAAGCATACCTTTAACCCTTTTTATTTCCAATCCTACATTTGTATCTTGATTTAAACTTTGACTACTTGTGTTTTCTTTTATTTTTTCAACTTTTCCTTTTCTTTCTTTTTCTCCATTTTTCTTTTCTTTTATGTTGTATATATAAGTCAATTCCTTTATAATAATACAAGGCATAAATATAGAGAATACATAATTATTGCACATTACATCCATTTAATATTCTACCAATACATAGAAAAAAATGCTCTTAGAGTTAAAAGTAAGTGAAAGATAACATTTTAAAGGATATTTCATAATTGAGGAGTTTTAAAGAAAATATACATTTTAAAACTCAAAAGGGGATATCTAATGGAATTCAAAGGGTTGGTTTTTTAAGTCAAAAGGTGTCACGTCCCAATTTTGAAACATGACGGTCCTAGGATGTAGGAACAACATAAGGCTACCGACACCCATAGAACTCTTCTATAACCTGTAAACATCACTTGCTATAACATATCTATATCCATATAATTAGTCTATCTGTTATCATCTGTGATCATATCTGATCTCAACACATCTCATATATATCAAATATCAGTAACTAATAATATTACAGAACATACATCCTAATAATTTACATATTCGTGGAGCATCTAAAATATATACAAGGAATATATACAAGTTCAATATTTACATTATTATAACATAGTTGGATCTACTGATGAAGAAATCTTGGACCAACTCTACTCCTGACCTGAAAAGATAAAACCACTAAAAGGGTGAGTATTTTCATACTCAGTGAGTCAATATATATATTATCACACATTAAGCTAGGTAGGAAACAACAAATATACAGTATTAACAATTGGCTCATGGATAGCACACTAAAGGATCAAATCAAGGGAAATGGTTTATAGACATCAAATATAGATGTATAAACACTGGAAGAAATGATAACTATGTATATATAACAGATACTGGGCCATGAAACACATATCATTATCAATATAACTGGTAAATAGCATAAGGTGGATCAGACCCTATGGCTAGGACCATAACCCTTCCTAGCTAGGGTATCACTGGAATTTCATTGTGCACAATGCTGATGGTATTTACCCACTACCCCATCAGTAAGGTAGTTCTGTCATACAAACATTAGAATAGGTTAAAGATAGCAAATAAGTGTAACACCTCAGTTAAAACCTATAACCTGAACAACAAAGGGGAACCTTGGGATTTGTTATTTGATTTAAATGTTATGATTTGTTATGTGTTTATGCTTGAATTTGATAAGTATGCATGTTATATGTTGTGTTTATTTGAATAGAGGGGGGTTTAAAAGCTGTTAGGAAGCAATCAGACAAAATTAAGTTTTTGGTGAACTAGGGGCAAAATGGTCATTTCACACCCTTTGAGTTTTTAATGGAAATTAACATTATATTTGATGTTAAAAGAGAATATCAGGACATGAAAATAGTGGTATAAAAGTCATTTGAATTATTGTTGGAAGATTAAAGTCGGTAGAAAATAATTCCAGGAAAAGTTAATTGGATAGGGATCCAATTCGAACTAGGGGTAGTATAGTCTTTTCCTAAGGAATATGGACTTGTTTGATGTATGCAAGCCTATGGTATCATTTTAGGGTAACCTAAATCAAACCATTGGATGAAAAGATCAAGAATTAAATGGTTAATAAGCTAGGTTTCATAATTTTTACCATAGGATCAATGCATAGGATTACCAACTTGATATTTAAGGTGATATTTCACACCTCTTCATCTTGCTTAGCAAATTTTCCAACCAAAACTTTCTCTTTCTTCCTTACAAGTTTTGGCCACCATTGATGAACATCAAACCAAGTTGTTTTCTTTCATTTCTTGATTCAAACTAACTAATTCCATCATTCTAAACACAATTATATCCATATATTCAAAAAAAAAACCAAGAAAAGTTGATAAATCAAAGCTTTGAAGATTTCAAAGAACTATTGGAAAATTAAGTGATTTTACCATTCTTTTGGTTTAGTTTTGATCCTAAGATGTTCTTTGATGTTAATTGGTAACAAATATGTGTTTAGGTTGGAAGAAAA
>CANXYC010458361.1:0-13529 GCA_948193065.1 Aleurites moluccanus
TTGTGATTGTGACAGAACTTTCGATTCGACAGGGGAGTGGGGAAATACTGTCGACCTTGTGCACATTGTATATTATACCCTAGCTGGGAAGGGTTTGGTCCCGGTCATAAGGTCTGATCCGCCTTATGTTTATATTGTTCCCTGATATGGATGATTAGGACCTATATGGTACAACGTAATTGACTGGAGACTGTATGATTTTTTTCCTACAGTCCATCCCACTATCTGTCATTTCACACATATGAAACCATATTATATGATATTGTTGTATCCTATTGATGATACTTTATGAACTTGATATTATTCGGTTCTTGATTTTATTCAATTGATATCCTTATTGTCATGACCCAAACTGTTTATTGCGATGCATGTGAATTCACTGAGTATCATCTATACTCACTGCTCATTGTTTACCCCTTTCAGGAGAGGATTAGAGCTGCAGAATCCAGACTTTCGTTTCTCTGAGGATTCTGCAACAGATATCTGATATATTTTCCAGATACTTATTTTGTATAACAATTATATTTTGGTGTTCATAATCTAGCTGCTCCATGGGTATGTACGGGTTAGCTAGGAAATGAACATGTATCCAAATGATGATACTATGATATGGAAAATATATATATTATGATTGATATGATCCTGTGGGTATTGATAATATAGTTGATTGGGAATGTATGACAGGTTGTGATTGATAATGAATAAATAGAGTTTGTATACATGTATATTGTATTGATTGGATTGATATGACTGATATTGGGTTCTACGGGTGTCTGTCGCCATTGGCATCTCCCGTGCCCTAGGACCGTCGCGGCTCGTGAGAGCGGGTCGTGACAATATGTTTCACTCTTTTATTGACCTTAATATGGCTTGACAAAGCTGCCGCTCCAACAGGGTAGTGGGTACATACTATTGACAATGTGCATAATTTTTACTGATGCCCTAGCTAGGAAAGGTTTTGGTCCTAGCCATAAGACCTGATCAGTCTTATGCTTACTGATACTGTTATGAGATTGATTGTATGTTTACATATAGTATCTACTATCCTAGCCCTTTATCTGTCTTTCCATATTATACCAAACCTTTGATATGACTATTGACCATTTTGTCATCACCTGTTATTGATTCTGTAATCTGATGATATTGACATCATTATTTCATATGTTATCAACTGTTATTTGTCCAAACTATATTCATTGGCAATGCATATTAGATTCACTGAGTATCTTATATACTCGCTCCTTTCTTTGTTTACCCATTTCAGGTGCTGAGTAGATAGTAGAATCCCAATTTCATACTCTCTATGGATTCCTGCAGTCTTTTGTTATTGATGTAATTATTCTGAATACTGTATTTTTTGTGTTCATAATCTAGCTACTCCATGGAGTATGTATAAGTTAGTTAGGATATGAAAATATTTGTATGATATTATATGATGTTTGAGTATTGATATGATATGTGTTGACGGATGTTACAGCCAACAACATAATTACAGATAATTTACAGAATTACATAATGAATAGTAACTAAGTAAATGGATTAATTATTTGATGGTTATAGATATTGCATGTGATACTGGGTTCTACGGGTGCTGGTCGCCATTGGCATCTCCTGCATCCTAAGACCGTCGTGATCTGGAAAAGGGTCGTAACACCGAAACTTTCTATAATTTATTCTATCTATTTTGCTTAGATTCAACCTCAAGTGTGAGGAGTGAAATACTTATTTTGGACTGTTCTATTATTTAAAAATACTTTGGATCCGATTATGTATCTTAAATAGCCCGTTTCCAAAAATGCCCCTAATATTGCCTTTAATTATAATTCTTGCCACTCTATTCCAAAACATTTTTCAACTCTTTCTTTTCACCAAAAATTCACAAAAATATAGGTGACTCTTTACCCCCTAGTCTGAGTCTGAAATTCCTAAATCAACCAAACTGCTATTTCCTCGGACAGTGAAATTAACACCAGTATTTTTCAGAATAGTGTTGCAAAAGTGATCTTATTGGAGTTCAAAAATTTCTGAGTGTTACACTCTACCATTTTTTGTATATTTCAATAATTAATTGAGTCTATTCATATTTAAATTAATACCATATTAGTTATTATAATCTACTATATCCATCTACTGTACTGTCTCATTATCTACTATACTGTCTCACTATCTACTATTCTGTCTGCTGGGGTGTTACACTTAAAAGCTCAGTGATAAGCATGAAGAAGACAATCTTTACTTCATATATTTTTGGATTATTCTTGTTTGGAAATGTCAATGATTTTTCTTTATGCTAAGGTTTATTAATCCTTTTGCCTTTTTCATTTCTTTTTCTTTTTCTCTTTTTTTCCTCTCTTCTCTCTCCCTCTTTTTTTTCAATTCAAATAAAACACAAGCAAAACGAGATGAGAATGTAATAATTTAAACTTTGATTAACCATCATCTATTATATGCAAAACAAAAATGGACCATGACGGTCAATTACATACTCAAAAGAAAAGACAGGACTTGATGGACTTTGACTCTAACTCGGACTCTGATTTGGACTTAAACTCAGACAGAACCCTTCCACAATATGCTAATTGGGCTTCAATTGGTTGATGAAATGAGGTGGGAGTTTGGCTACTAGATCTGGCATGGGTCATGGAGGAAGAATATCTCTACTGTCCACCAAATCTTATATCCGGTGCTTCAGAACCTTACACATATATGTTTTGTGACTGATGCTTTGGTGGTACTCATGATATTCATTTTCATTCCAATTTATTGGCAAAGGATTTGGAGGTGCCCTATGCTCTAAAGATTTGATCAACTGTGATTGTAAATCCTTCTTGTACACCACATTCAAAGGCAGGCCAAGGTCAGCAAAGGCCCTTCCCTCTGATCTCATAGGTCGATGGTTGGAATGTTGTTATTTCTCCACTTTTGCTAATTAGTGGAGCTGTTGGTGAGGGGGTGTAGTTGGTGTTTCTATTTCATCCCGGATTCGAAACATGATGGTCCTAAGATACAGGATATGCTAGAGGCGATCGACACCCGTAAAACCCAGTATTAGTTACTATAATCATTTACTATCTCATTAATAACCAATTAATTAATTAATATCTATTCTGTCATTTTGTTACTCTGTAGTCTAATTTTCTGTAATCTATTCTGCAATTGACTAAAAACATCATCATCACATGCCATATCCATATTTAGACTCCATAATATGTTATACATATATAATTACAGTCTAACTATGCCATTAATATAAACCCATGTAGCAACTAAATATATACATAAATACAGCATAAAAATTATTTACACTGTCAAAATAGACACAGCAGATATCCATAGAGAATCTATAGATGGGATTATGCCTCCTACTCTACACCTGTAAAAGGGAATCTAATATGCATCATCCAATGGAAATGAGTTAAGTAATCCATAAACAATAGGTAGATAAACAATAAGAAATAGGTTTGCACACTGGAATATAAACAATAAGTATGGCTTGAATAACCTGTTCATCAAATCCATAAAAGTAGTCGGTGCATTAGTTAACCCAAATAACAACACCAAGAACTCATAATGTCTATACCGGGTTCTGAAAGCAATCTTAGGCACATCTTCTTTCTTAATTCTCAACTGATGATACCCAAATCGCAGATTAATCTTAGAAAAGTGACTGGCACCCTACAAATGATCAAACAAATCATCTATATGTGGTAGTGGATATTTGTTTTTCACAGTCACCTTATTCAGCTGTCGGTAATCTATATACATCCTCAGTGAGCCATCCTTCTTTTTCACAAATAGTACCCAGGCACCCCATGGAGAACTACTTGGTCTGATAAATCCTTTATCCAACAATTCTTACAGTTGCACCTTTAATTCTTTTAATTTTGTAAGTGCCATTCTGTAAAGAGGGATGGATATAGGATCGGTGCCTGGATACACATCAATCTCAAACTCAATCTCCCTATACGGGGGTAGTCCTAGTAAATCATCAGGGGAGACATCATGGAATTCTCATACTACAGGTATCTGATCAATTCTTGCAAAAGTTTTCTGCATATCAACCACATAAGCCAGGAATGTTGAACAACCCTTCTTTATCATCCTTCTAACCTATATAGCAGAAATAAAATTGATTCTAGATTCACATTTGTCATCTTGGAATTCAAATTCGGGTTGCCCTTTAGGTTGAAATCTGATATTTTTCTCATAGCAATCAATAACTGCATGATGTGTCGTTAGCTAATCCATACTAAGTATCACATCAAGCTCTAACACATGCAGTTCTATCAAATCAGCACTCAAGACATTATCATCAATTTCAACAACACACCTCGGCTAATAATAATTCACTTCTATACTCTCCCCCATTAGTATGGTTATCTCTAAAGGTATACTCATTATCTGCCTCTTTTTATTTAACTTTGGTGCAAACAATGGTGAAACAAAAGAGAGTGTGGCACCAGAATCAAACAGTGCTTCTGCCAATTCATTCTGAATATGGATTATATCTTTGACTGTATTTCAACTCTCTGTGCCTCCTAGGTTTTAACAGCAAAAACTCGCCCTCTGACCTTTACCTATTAGGACCTGACTGTTGCTAGGTGCCTGACCTCTGCCTGTTGGGACCTGACCTCTGCCTCTATCCCTAACTAGAGCCTCTCTAGTAACATTCTGGCTTATGTGTGTTGCTGGCTGGGATACTGTAGCTGATGGCTATTATTCACCCCATATAGGACATCTTTTAATGAAGTGCCCATGCTACCCACATTTCAAGTAGGCACCTGTTTATCGATGACACTCCCCTTCATGCCTTCTACCACAAAAACTGCAAATGGGCACACTAGGCATCTAAGTAGTAGGCCTAGAAGATCCCTGTGAATAAGTAAGAGCTAAATACATTGGAGGCCCCCTACTTTGAGTCCTCCTCCTCTGACTGCCTGATGGAGGTCTCTAATCAAATCTAGGTACTAGCTCTATTTGTCTAGGTTGGGAGCTGCCCCTCCCACCTTCTGCTCTGTGAACCAAGTCCTCCCTTCCTATTCTGATCTCTTCTAGCTCTCTCTAACTTGTATTTGTCCTCCATCTGAGTAGCCTTATTAATAATGGTAGTTAGAGATGTGAATTATGTAGCAAGTAAGGCATTATGAAGTGAGGCACGTAATCCCCTCCTGAATCTGTTGAGCAAATCTGCCTTAGTAGGAGCAATCCGTGTAGCATATATGATCAATATGATGAACTCCTCTACATACTCCTCGACTATCCTGTTCCCCTGCTCCAATTGTTCAAACTGAATCAGGTTCCTAGTCCTCAACCTTTCTATCAAGAACTCATCTATAAGCCCTTGTCTGAACTCTGCCTAGGTAGGAGGAAACCAAGTCCAGGCTTTCCCCTTCAATAGCAATCCAACCAGCTCCACTGCTCTGGTATCGGAACAAGGTAGCTTCCTAACTACCTTCTCAATTTGCTCCAGAAAATCATTAGGTTCCTCGCCTCTGTCACCTATGAACCCAGGCAGATTAAGCTTCAAAAAGTTAAACATAGTAACACCATCCTCCTCTATAACTTGGCAGCCTCTCTATACTATAAGCACATCAGGAACTACTGCTGGCTGTACAGGAGCTAGAGTAAGAACAACAAGTACAACAGCTGGTGCAGCAGGAGCCGGCACTGCTGGTGCTGTTGGTGGAGGCATATTCTGTTGTTCCCACCTTAATTCTGCTAATTCCCAATATAAATCCATCATCCCGTTCATCATCTCCATCCTCTAGGGATCATCACTCTTACCAATCTCCTCTATCATCCATCGAGATCTGAAAGGTTCCTCTATAATCTCTCTAACAAGGGACTCGTTAGAGGCTACCTCTGCCTCTCTGGTATCCTCTTTGTCTCTATCATCAGATATCTCTGTCAAACTATCAAAAAATAGAAAATAGAAAAAAAAAACAAATTCAGAACGATACAGAATCGTAAAATACTCATTCATACTTGATGAATACTACAAAAGAAGAAACAAAAATTCCTAAGCTCTATGGTTTACTTAGATCTATTACTCTGTATCTAGTTACTATTCATATGCACCTAAGCTCTTATACCACCTCTCTCACATCCTGATTTCGGAACATGATGGTCCTAGGATGCAGGAGATGCCAGAGGCGACCAACACCCATAAAACCCAATATCAGTTACTATAATCATTTACTATCTTATTAATAACCAATTAATTAATTAATATTCATTCTGTCATTATGTTACTCTATAGTCTGACTGTTTGTAATCTATTCTGCAATTGGCTGAAAACATCATCATCACATGTCATATCCATATTTAGACTCCATAATATGCCATACATACATAATTATAGTCAAAATATGCCATTAATATAAACCCATGGAGCAATTAAATATATACATAAATACAGTGTAAAAAATATTTATACTATCAAAATAGACACAACAGATATCCATAGAGAATCTACAGATGGGATTCTGCCTCATACTCTACACCTGTTAAAAGGGAAACAACTGAAAGGGGTGAGTGTTAAATACTCAATGAATCTAATTTGCATCATCCAATGGAAATGAGTTAAGTAATCCATAAACAATAGGTAGATAGACAATAAGAAATAGGTTTGCACACCGGAATACATAATAAGGAAAATTATGACAGAAAAAGAATATAGAATCAATGGATAAGTCAATAAGGCTCATATCATGTAGATAAGACAAATAGTGGGCCATGAACACGTAATAGCTCATATTGAGGTCATATCAAATACATAAGACTGATCAGGTCCTATGCCTAGGACAATTATCCCTTATCAGCTAGGGTATCATATAAAGTTAATGTGCATATTACTGACAGTATTTACCCGCTACTCGGTTGGTGAGGAAGCTCTTTCAAATCACATTACGCCTAATATAGGTATGAAACAAGTCATTAAGATGCAATAAGAAGCAATAAGCTTATCAATAAACAATAACTCTCGAATCAATCAAATGGTACTGTAATGGAACACTGTATAAGTAATGGAAGGAACATAAACAATGGCAATAGGTATAATAATTAACAATGGGTTGGAACACAAGTTAGTAATCCAAGGTCAAATGGTTGGCATAATTGGCTAACAACAATGGCATTTAAATGGTAGGCCTATGGTGGAAGCAAGTGATAGGCCTATGGCAAAATGAACGAGGCATTTCATCAAACACATGGTATGCAACATTGAATGGACAATTTGGCTAGGTTATGGTGCAACATTGACATTACCCATATAATCAACAATAAGCTCACAATTAAGGCTATTCAATCAACATCAAATATCCAACAATAAACAACATTCACAGGATCAAATAGACTTAGGAAACATGAAGCAAAACTAAGCAAAATCAAAGGGATGAATAGTACTACCCCATTCGGCCAAACATAGGTTTTCAAAGGAGGATTCCAATCATCAAATCAATGCTATAGACATGTTAAATGATGTATATTAAACTCTCCTAACACTTCCAATTGGCTTGAAAATTTGATTTTCCAACTAAAGCTTCACAAGAGGCAAAAATGGTAATCTTCCAAATCTTGATTTTCTACATCCAACCAATCACAAAATATCCATCTATTAGCCTCCAATTAATATATTATAAGCTAATTAAACATTAACTAACATCAATTTAGAGTTTCAAATCAAACAACTTTAAATTAGGATTTCTAATTTGGAAATTTTCTATCAAATGCATCAATTGATGCAATTGAACACTAAACCCATTCAATTCGTTATCTAACACACCTAAATCATCAATTTAATCAAAGAAATCAACTTATTACCTTTGGTGTATGAAATACATGAAATCATCTTCAAGAAATACCTTGATTTGCTTTAGGTTTCCAAGTGAAAAATTGATGAGAAATGGAAGAACTATGGTTGTTTTAAGGTTTTCTATTGATTTTCCTTAAGAAATTGCTTGAAAATTGGTGGGAGGAATGAAGAAGTGGTTCAAACAAACTATGATGGGAGGAAGAAATGAAAAAAAAAATTCCTAAGAAGAAATGAACAAAAATTTTCCTAAGGCATGCTTATATAGTAAGCAAAATCAACAAATTATGTTTAGGTCTTTAAACTATCCAATAATTAGACTTTGACCCTGCTTTCTTCTGTAATTTATTATGCACATTGACTTTATATGATATCCTAGCTGGGAAGGGTTAACTATCCTAGCCATAAGACCTAATCAGTCTTATGTACATTGATATGAGATTGATATATGTTATACGTGTTCATGGCCCACTATCTGTCTTATTTACATGATATGAGCTTTGTTGGCCTATTTTCTGTTTCCAAATCATTGATTCTGTAACCTGTTTCTTTATTTTGTAATTGGTGTGCAACCTTTTTATTTATTGACTATTTATCTGTCATTAAGTGATGCATATTAGATTCACTGAGTATTTAATACTCATTTCTTTAGTTGTTTCCCATTTTTCAGGTGCAGAGTAGAAGGCATAATCCTAATGTTTGTTCCTCTATGGATTCCTGCTATATCTGTATTAAAAGTGTAATTATTTTTGACACTGTGTATTGTATATATTTTTAATTGCTCCATGGGTTATGTATATGGCATAGTTAGACTGTATATGTGAATATATAATATTATATAGAGTTTAAATATTGATATGATATGTGATGATAATAATTATAGACAATAGTACAGCAAATTACAGAATAACAAATTATAGGATATCAGAATACATAATGAATGTTAAGTGATTAATTGGTTCATTTTGAGATAGTAAATGATTATAGGATGTGATACTGGGTTTTACGAGTGTCAGTCGCCTCTGGCATCTCATGCAACTTAGGACCGTCATATTCCAAAATTAAAATGTGACAGAGGTGGTATCAGAGCATAGGTGTATATGAATAGTAACTAAATACAAAGTAATAGACTTAAGTAAACTATGGAGCATAGGAATTCATGTTTCGTCCTTTGTTGTATTCATCATGTATATTAGTATATTCTGCGATTCTATATCGTTCTAAATTTGTAGTTTCTATTTTCTGTTTTCTATTTCTATAGTGACAGAGATGTCTGATAGACAAAGGGACTGCACTATAGACGACAAAGATAGAAAGGATACCAAAGAGGCAAAGGTAGCCTCTAACGAGTCTCTAGTCAGAGAAATGATAGAGAAAGCTTCTAGATCCCGACAGTGTATGGAAGAGACAGGGATGAGTAATGACCCAGGAGAATGGAAATGATGCAGGGGATGATGGATTTATGTCAAAAATTATAGGAATTGAGGCGAGAATGATAGAATATGCTGCCACCTGCACCAGCAGCAGTACCACATCCTATTGCATCAGCTGCTCCTGTTCTAGCTCTTGTATAGCCAGTAGTAGTTCCTGATGTGCCTTTAGTACAGAGAGGCCGCCAAATTATTGATTAGGGCAGAGTTACTATGTTTAATTTTTTAAAGCTAAATCTGCTTAAGTTTTTGGGTGACAGAGGCGAGGAGCCTATTGACTTTTTAAAGCAAATTGAGAAGGTAGTTAGGAGGCTACCTTGTTCAGATGACAGAGCAGTGGAGTTAGTTAGATTGTTACTAATGGGGAAAGCCTGGACTTAGTTTTCTCGACATATGGAGCCCAAATTATATGGTGATCATCTTTCTTCCTAGGCAAAGTTCAGACATGGGCTTATAGATGAGTTCTTGACAGAAAGGGTGAGGATCAGAAATTTGATTCAGTTTGAGCAATTGAGGCAGGGTAATAGGACTGTTGAAGAGTATGCAGATGAGTTCATCAGGTTGAACAAATATACTACTCGGATTACTCCAACTGAGGCAAACCTTATTAGCAGATTCAGAAGGGGATTACATGCCTCACTGCATAATGCCCTGTTTGCTATAAAGTTTACATCTTTGACTACTATTGTTGATAAGAATACTCAAATGGAGGAGAAATACAAGTCAGAGAGAGCTAAGAGAGATCAGAAGAGGAAAGGGGGACCTGGTATACAGAGCAAAAGAGGGGAGAGCAACTCCCAATCTAGACAGACAGAGCCAGTGTTCCTATTTACATTTTTATGGTAGAAGGCAAGGAAGGGAATGTCGATGACAATCAGGTGCCTGTCTGAAATGTGGGCAACATGGGCACTTCATTAATAGATGTTTGATATGGGGTGAACAATAACCTTCTGCAACAGTGTCTCAGCCTATTGTACAGATGAGTCAGAATGTTACCATAGAGGCTTCAGTTAGGGGGTAGAGGTAGAGATCAAGCATCGAGCAGCAGTCAGACCCAAGTAGGCAGAGGTCAGGGGTGAGTTTTTGCTATTAATACTCAAGAGGCATAAAGAGCGGACAATGTAGTTACAGGTATGATCCTTATTCAAAATGAATTGGCACAAGTATTATTTGATTCAGGTGCTACACATTACTTTGTTTCACCTATATTTGCACCTATGTTGAATAAGGAGAGACAGTTATTGAGTATACCTTTAGAGATAACCACACCTATAGGGGAGAGTATAGAAGTGAAGTATTTTTTCCCGAGCTGTGTAGTTGAAATTGATGATAATTTTCTGCGTGCTGATTTAATAGAACTACATGTGTTAGAGTTTGATGTGATACTTGGTATGCTAACGACATATCGTGCAATTATTGACTGTTATGAGAAGAAAATCATATTCCAGCCAGAAGGGCAACCAAAATTTGAATTCTAGGGTGACAATTGTGAATATGGAATCAATTTTATTTCTGTTATCCATACTAGAAAAATGATAAAGAAGGGTTGTTCAGCATTCCCGTCTCATGTGGTTGATGTGCAAAAGACTTCAATATGGATTGATAATATACCAGTGGTTAGAGAATTCCCTAGTGTCTTTCTTGATGATTTGTCAGTACTACCCCTAGACAGGGAGATTGAATTTGAGATTGATGTGTATCCAGGTACAGATCCAATATACATCCCTCCTTACATAATGGCACCTACAGAATTGAAAAAGTTAAGGGTGCAATTACAGGAATTGTTGGATAAAGGATTTATCAGACCGAGCAGTTCTCTACGGGGTGCTCCGGTACTGTTTGTGAAAAAGAAAGATGGCTCACTGAGAATATGTACAGATTACCGGTAGCTGAATAAGGTGACTGTAAAGAACAAATATCCTCTGCCATGGATAGATGATCTGTTTAATCAATTGCAGGTTGCCAATCACTTTTATAAGATTGATTTGCAATCTAGGTAGCATCAGTTGAGAATTAAGAAGAAAGATGTGCCCAGGACTGCTTTCAGAACCCAGTATGGACATTATGAGTTCTTGATGTTGCCATTCGAGTTGACTAATGCATCGACTGTTTTTATGGATTTGATGAACAAGGTATTCAAGCCATACCTGGATAGGTTTGTCATAGTGTTCATTGATGACATTCTTATCTATTCCAGGAGTGAGGAGGAGCATGCAGAACATCTGAGGATTGTACTACAGACACTTCGGGAAAACCAACTGTTTGTTAAATTGTCAAAATGCCAATTCTAATTGACTGAAGTGTGTTTTTTGGGGCATGTTGTTTGTAAAGATGGTATCAAGGTTGATCCTCAAAAGGTTGAAGCAATTGCAAATTGGCCTCGGCCTACCAATGTTTTTTAGATTCGTAGTTTTCTTGGTATGACTGGTTATTACAGGCGATTTGTAAAGGATTTCTCTAAGATTGTTGCTCCATTAACGAAGTTGACCGGGAAGTAAGAGAAATTTCTATGGATAGATGAATGTGAGAATAGTTTCCAGACTTTGAAGACTTGTCTCACGAGTGCTCCAGTATTAGCTTTACCAACAGAAGATGATAAATTTACAGTGTACTGTGATGCCTACAAAGTTGAATTGGGATGTGTGCTAATGCAAAATAAGAGAGTGATTGCTTATGCTTATAGGCAATTAAAGAAGCATGAAATAAATTATCTGACTCATGATTTAGAGATGGCAGTCATGGCATTTACACTAAAGATATGGAGACATTATCTATATGGGTCTAAATGTGAAGTATATACTGATCATAAGAGTCTGCAGTATATTTTGCAACAGAAGGATATGAATCTCAGGCAATGAAGATGGGTTGAATTGCTAAAGGATTATGACTGTTAAATCCTTTACCATCCGAGTAAAGCTAATGTAGTAGCAGATGCACTGAGCCAAAAATCTATAGGCAATTTAGCTCACATTTCAGTATCCAGAAGGCCTTTAATCTGTGAGATGAAGGAGTTAGCTAACATAGGTGTAGAGTTGGAATTGGGATCCCAGGATCATAACCAAGCTCTAATAGCCCAATTTCGGGTTAAGCCATTATTGATTGATGATATTAAAGTGGCACAAGACAGGGATTCATATCTTCTGAAGTTCAAAAAAGATGTTCAGAATGGAAAAGTTTCAGAGTTTATAGTCGATAATGGTGTATTGAAATGCGGTAAATGATTATGTGTACCTGAAATTGATGGACTCCGGGATCAAATAATAAGAGAGGCCCATTGTTCTTCTTACAGTGTACATCCTGGAATCACTAAGATGTACCATGATATGAAGGATGTCTATTGGTGGCCTAATATGAAGAGGGATGTGGCTAAATTTGTGTCCATATGCTTAGCCTGTCAACAGGTTAATTTTGAGCACCAGAAGTCGCCTAGTTTACTTCAGGAGATAGACTTGCCAGAGTGAAAATGGAAGTAGGTTACTATGGATTTCGTGGTTGGGTTACCGAGTACTACACTAGGTTATGACTCCATTTAGGTTATTATGGATAGAATGACAAAATCTGCTCACTTTCTGAAAATGAATACCAGTTATTTTATAGCTCAGTATTCACAACCATATATTGATAAGATTGTAAGGCTTCATGGATTACCATTAGTGATCATATCTGATAGAGTTACACAATTTACTTTTCGATTTTAGCAGAAGTTTCAGGATGCTATGGGTACACGGCTACGGTTCAGCACAACATTCCATCCACAGATAGATGGACAATCAGAGAGGACTATCCAGACACTGAAAGATATGTCATGGTTATGTGTTTTTGTCACAGCCCAACTTAGGAGCCATGACGGTCCTAGGGTATGGGCGATGCTTATGCTACCAATACCACGAAGAACCCATAAACAATACTATATGGAATGCATACACAAATAAGCTTAATATAGCTTAAACAATTCAAGAAAAATCGGGCAGCATCTCCTCTATTTAAGGAGCATGCCCTGCTGCTAAAAACTTAATAAAAGCACTTCTATAAATAACCATAACCATCTCAAATAAACAGGATCCCTCTGGATCACCACAAAACTTCAATCTCATCAATTACTCAATATACATCAATTATTAAATATGAACAACTATATATCAATATTAACTTATACTCTAAGCACTTTATATACATACCACAATGCATCAAACATATACAATAATTTACATGCCAACTAAATACAGTACCATGGAACTTTATCTATATACTTTATTTACAATAACTTTTGAAATTGGAGTTTACATAAA
>CANXYC010458378.1:0-26995 GCA_948193065.1 Aleurites moluccanus
TTGATATGTATTTATGTTATATGAATGATTGGTATTGAAAAATGAATGAATGGAGTGAATTCCATTTAGGCCGAACCATATTGACTTTATAGGTTCAATGTGTTAGGTTGAAGTAATTAGGAAGGAAGGGTTTGAATATGGATTAATGGTGTATATAATACAAATGTGTAAGTTTAGATATGGAAATGGTGTTTGATATAAATACTTGAAAGGTAAACTTGGAATTAGGTGTATGTTTGATATGGAATGTTGAACTAAGTGTATATGAGTTCTTAATTTGGCTTGATAGTGATGAATATATAAAATGTAAGTCAAATGTGGTGATAGAAATGTATTTGATGCATAAAGTATTAGAAAAAGTGTAAAGGATTAGAAAAAGTGTAAATTGTGTAATGTGAGGTCTATAGTATATACTGTGTATGTTTGATGACTATTGATGTAAATAATGTGTTTTGTATTGTATTTAAGTCTTACCGGAGTATTATATTTGGAAATAGGTGAACCTTCGAGTACTCCAGCTGGGAATATCGAGCGGCGGGCCAATTAGGGCCTACGAACTGTGTGTCGGGGGATAAAGTGGACGTTTTGTATTAAAGGTGAGTCTATATATATAATCATTCATGATTTGCATCATATATGCTATAATATGTCATTTGGAATGATAAACCACCACTTGCTATCTTACAGTACTTATAATGCATTTTGACCCGTAAATAAGCCCACCGAAATGACCTAAAATGACTAAAACTTTGCTTGGCAATAAAATGAAATCTAAAAAGCCAATTGAGCCCCCATTTGGCCCAATCTTCTAGTTTTTTCCTAAGCTTTAAAATGGTACCTCATGGTCCATTTAAATCCATTGATAACATAGTTAACCAGAAACTACTCAAAAATCCCAAAACGAACTCGTAACAGCGAGTGTCAGTTGCGACAGCGCAAGTGGGCCCCGCTGGCTATTTTTTTGACATGATCTAAATTTGTTCTATTATTCATTATGAATATATATTGGATTATTCCATAGCTATATGAGTTATATTTATGCTCTATTGATTGTTATATGGAGACATACCCATATGGTATTATAACAGGGCTACCTAGATGGTGTAGCGAGTAATTCCATCGACTGTGTGCACACTGGTATTCATTGGACCCTTGCTAGGGAGAGGTGTCATATTCTCTAGTTGTAAGGATTGATCTTCCTTGCGTATACTGGATTACTGGATTGCACTTTTCATTGGACCCAATCCTGTTATATCATATGTGCGTTGACTCATACACTGGATATTTATATGGAAACTTGTTTCACCCCATATTTGTTATCTTATATTGATTCTACAGGCCATTTGTGAGCAATCATGGTATTACGAACATCTACTGCATTTTTATATATATAGATTCACTGAGTATTTTTATACTCATCCCCGTAGTTGTTTATATTTTTCAGGAGCGCAGTTAGATTCGAATTCCATTGGCACCTTCTATCCTCGCCTTGGAATTTTGCTACTTGTAACATGTAATACTCGGGTCCTAAAAGTATATGTAAATATTTGTACAGTATTAGAGATTCCATGATACTATAACCTAAGGAGTGGCATTTATATGTGTGCTTGTATTTCCTATAGTTTTGCATATAAATTATGATATGGATGTATATAGTTTGAGATACCGATATATGTTAAGTTGATATTAGTGGTTGAAATGGAAATTGATGATACAGATATATTGGAAGTGTTATTTGCATTATTAGAGGAAATACTGCCGAAATTTCAGTAGAAATATTCGGCTATGCTTGAGTTGATCATATGAATTGCATGCCATATTATATAGATAATTGGGTTCTTCGTGGTACTGGTAGCTTAGGCAACACCCGTACCCTAGGACCGTCGCGGCTTCCAAGTTGGGTCGTGACATTTATATTTTATTTATCTTACTTTCATGTAATTTTGAAGAATGTGTGGTCAATTTAGAATCCATAAAGGCTAGAGTTGACATCTTCTACTTTTGAGTTTTTGATGTAATATTTAATTCCTTTTATTGCTTCTTTTACTTGAATATTTTATTGCTTATTTTATATTATAAATTGCTTCATTCATTCATCTTAAAATGTCATTTTATAATTAACCATGAAAATATCTCTTTTTCATAAATCATAAGTTAAATGGAAAGCCAAATATGAGTTAATAAAAACCAAAAACCTAGTCCTTGAGTTCAGTCCCAATTTGAAGGTCTAGTGATTTTATCCTTATATTTTTAATTGGAGCAAAAATTTAGTTTTCCTTTCTTTTCCCTTAAAAATAAAGGTGGCAACTCTACAATAATTTTCAAAATCAAAGTTAAAGAAATAATTTGCAAATGTAAGGTAAAAATAGTCTTTATTGTGTTAAAAATCATCCAAATGAACATTTTGGTTCCTTGAGTAGACCGAACCAGTGCTCGAGCTAGGCCTCACAGTAAGGAACCATCCTTCTTTTTAACAAATAACACTGGAGTACTCCAAGATGAACTACTCGGTCTAATGAACCCCTTATCCAATAATTCTTGCAACTGCACCTTCAATTCTTTTAGTTTTGTAGAAGCCATTCTGTAAGGTGGAATGGAAATAGGATCAGTGCCCAGGTAAACTTCAATCTCAAACTCAATCTCCCTTTTTGGTGGCAAACCTGGTATTTTCTAGAAATACATCTAGAAACTCATTGACAACAAAAATTTGATCCACTCCCTTTGAAGTCTTTTGAGTATCCACTACACTTGCTATATATACAGGATAACCCTTCCGTAAGAGTCTCCTTGCCCTAATAGCTGTAATGAGTTTAACTCCAAGATAACTTTTGTCACCCTGAAACATAAATTCATCTTGCCTCTCCGACTGAAATTTTATCTTCTTCTCATAACAGTCAATCATACATGATAAATGGTTAGCCAATCTATCCCTATGATTACATCAAGTTCTAACACTGGTAGCTCTACTAGGTCAACAGGTAAGATTATACCCTCAATTTCCATATTACAACTCGGGTACACATATCTCACTTATATACTCTCACCCATGGGAGTAGATATTTCTAGGAGTATTTGCATTAGCTGTTTTTCTATTCCCAGTTTAGATGCAAACATTTGTGAGACAAATGAATGAGTGGCACCAAAATCAAATAACACTTGTGTTATCTTATGTTGTATAGGAATCATACCTGTCACAATGATGTTGGACCTCTGGGCCTTATATGCATTAACAATAAACACTTTGCTTTAACCTCTTCCTGTTTGTGCCTGGTTAGTGCTTTGACTCTGTCCCTGTCTCCTGCCTCTACCTCCTGCACTCTTGTTATCATTCCTGCTCATTTGTACTGTAAGCTGTGAAGCAACTATTGTTTTCAGCTGCTTACCATATAAAGGACAGTTTCTGATAAAATGCCCATGTTGGCCACATTTCAGACATGCAATAGTATGTCATCTGCACTCTTCACCATATCTCTTCCCACAAAAGTCACATGGGATAACCGGGTATCTGTGATGCCGGTCTAGATAATCCTCGTGAAAACCCTGATGCTGATGACTCAGTAGTACCCTAGGTTTATCCCCTTCTCTGATTGCCTGATTATTGTCTCTATTCAGTTCCAATCACTATCTCTTATAGCTTTTATTGCAAACTTCCTTCACCCTTCCTCTATTGTCCACTCATCCTACCTTTCCTTCTCTGTTCTCTTTTTGATCTCTCTTCTTTATATTTTGCCTCCATTTAATTACTTTTATTAATAATCTTTATCAAAAAAAGTGCATTTAGTTACTAACAGTGCATTGTGCAAGGAGGCATACAACCCACGTCTGAATCTGCTGATCAGGACTGCTTTTGTTGGTACTATTTTGTTGTCACACTCTGGCACACTGAGATTTCCCTATTTCAACTGTTCAAACTAGATTATCCCTCTCTCTTTTACACCCTCTGTCAAAAATTCATCTAGCAATGCCCTTATAAACTATGCCTATATTGGTGGTGCATCTCTGTACAATTGTGCCTTAATGTGTCTAGAAGACCAGTTCCATTCATTTTTTCTGAGTAACAACCCCACTAGCTCAATTGCTTGGGCTTCTGAACATGGTAGCCTTCTGACTACCTTCTCTACTTGCTCCAAAAAGTCACTAGGTTCTTCACCCCATTCTCTCTTAAATTCTAGTAGTTTTAGCTTCAAAAAATTAATTATGCTAACTCCATCCTTATCAATCACACGGCGGCCCTCCTAAACTACTGGCTCGCCTAGTGCAACAACTGGTGGTACAGGTGCTGGTAGAGCAGCTGGTGGAACTATTGGTGGAACCTCTAGTGGTACAGGTGTTGGCATTTCCTGTCTAGCTATTTGAGTTCCTATAATTCTCGCCTTAGTTCTGTCATTTCCTGCCTCCTAGGTTCCTCAACTTCACTTGCTACCTGAGTTCTCCTTCTTGATCTGGGAGGTTCCTCTGATTCCTCCTTTACCTGAGATTCATTTAAAGCTACCTCTGTCTCCTTACTGGATTATTTTGCCCTTTCACGTTCATGGTCACTAGCTTGATCACGTCTCCTCAATGACATTATGGTGACTATAAAAGTTAAACACGATAATTTAGTATGTCACGATTAGCGCATAATATACACATATTTAACGAATACTACAAATGATGAGACATGAATTCATATGCTTCATGGTTCACCTATGTCCTATTGACAATGTCTATATGTTATTCATATAACTTATACTCTGATACCACCTCTGTCATGTCCCAATTTTGGGGCATAATGGTCCTAGGATGTGGGAATCACTTGTGCTACCAACACCCGTAGAACCTTGCTATAAACTTATAATCATTCCTTGTTATAACAATTTTATATTAAACATTCTCATTTCATCTGTTATCATCATTTGATATTAACATATTCATATTATATTAAATGTTTTAAGTAACGATTATAAGTATTATTTACATAACAATATATACATTACTAGCTCACTTAATTATAGTATCATGGAGCTACTATAATTACAAAAGAAAAGTTCAAACTCTGATAATTACATTACAAAAAATGACTGGTCCCAAATGGAGAAGAAAGCCTGGGAACCATCTTTACTCCTGACTTGAAAATGTTAAAATTACTAATTGGGTGAGTATTAATTAGTCAGAGAGTCAAATATATATTATCATACATTGATGCTAAATAGTAAAGCAAGGGAACAAATGAGTAACCAATAAGATAATCAAGTGAATAGTTCAGTAGATAACACACCAAATGTCAAACTTATACTTATAACAAGAAGGATAGTTAACCAATGACAGAACAAGTAAGAATAGGTAACATGTCTTAAGAAAAGGATCAAATAGAATTAATAAACCAATGGAATATATAACATATAAATATAACAGATAATGGTACTTAATCACATGTTTATCACACATCAAATCACGTGGAGTACATAAGGCGAGCCGGACCTTATAGTTAGGCATTATCCCTTTCTAGCAAGGGTTTTAAATTTACATTATGCACAATGCCGATGGATTTCACCCATTATCCCATCAGAAAGGTCGCTCTATCATATCAACATATAAATAGGTAAAAAGAAACAAGTATGGTAGCAAATAGTCAATAGAAGTAATAAACATTAATCACATTGGTAGTAAGCTCAAATGGCTCACATTAATCAATTAATGACTCAATGAATCAATAATCAAGTGTAAGGAACATTAGAACATAAGCCAAATGCCTTTAGGCTCAAATTTGGTTTAGGTACAAAAAATGTTAATGGTGCACTTTTGCGCTAGCGAGTTTGATACTCGCTCGCACTAACGAAATTTGATAGGCTAGAACAAAATGTAAAGGATAATTCATTAAACAATTGGTGTGCATTACTTTAACTTTAAATTGGTAGGGTTTTAGGGAAATTTCAACAAAGCCAAAGTTTCACAATTTGAGTCAACAATGTGTAAACATCTGATTTTGCATCCTAAGTAGACTCGAGTCATCCCAGACTGATTAGCAATCGACCAGAGATCAAAATCAACTCCAAATACAGACAAACCTGATTGTGCCAAGCTGATCAGCATCAACCGAAGGTCAAACCACTTCAAATCAAGCAAATTAAACCGGATAAGAATCAGAATAAGCCTGGTGGCAGTAAACTTTGGCTTTGGAGGCAGAGCCAAGCCTTGCTGGCGACGCTGCCAGTGGCATATGCAGTACTTGGCAGTACCACTAGCAAGGTGTCTACTTCCATATGAGGGTCGATTTTCTATAACTTGTCTAATTATGCATGTATTGTATTCTTATGATTAAATTGAGTATTTCTATGCTTGAATGGAACAATTCTAAGGTGTTACAAAAAAATTCTTAAACTTTCACTAAATTTTCAAATTCTGCTTAAATTTTTAATTTTCATAATTCATATTTGAATCTACCAAATTTTTGCAATTTTATCACTGGCTAGTGTTTAGGGTAATTTTTCCAACGGCTTAATCTAATATAATATTTTTTAATAAATTTATAGTCACATCATATTACATTAAATTGAAAAAAAAAAAAGAATAAAAGAGGAAGGATAGATAAACAACTAAAATATCAAAATAATAAGTCCTAAAAAAAATCCTAACTCAAATAAAGAAATGATATTTTTTTTCTTTTCTTTATATTTTCTCGGAAACCAGACAACGTTAGAAGTTTCAAAATTGAAAACACAGCAAAACAAACCAAATCCAGAAATCCAAAATTAAAAAAATAATAAGAACAATTCAACAAGGACATAAAAATGAATATGAAAGAATAAAAAAATACATTTTTTTTTTTTAAAGAAGAATCAGAATAAAGAAGAAAATGAAAGAATGCCTATAAGACAAAAGTGTTAAATGGGTTTAGATTAGGCTAGGTACTCATTTAGATTAAGTGGTCAGGAATAAATGTTTGGAGTTTAAGCTCCCAACTGCTAGCATGAAATATATGTAAATTCAACATTCAGAGTAGCATTTTAAAAATCCAATATTCAGTGGTTCGAAATTATAAATGAAACGTTGAAAGCTAGAATTTTTAGTTGTTAGTGTATAACCCTCTAACCACTAGCTGACAATCACCAATCATTGACAATTGATTGACACTGCTAAACAAAACAGACTCTATAGCAAATGAATCATAAATGGGGCTTTTATTGAAATAATGAGCTGACTAAGCAAGTAAAAGTATATACTGTCAATTTCATTGTCCTCTATACTCAACTCAACTTTGCTTTGTTGTCCTTTATGTGTTAAAAAAAAATATAAACCAAAAGGTGGCTATTATTTCTCTTTTGTTGTTTTTGTTGTGTTTTTGGTTTCTTTGATCTCATTTTTGTTTGTAAATTTTTTAATTTATGTGCTAAAAATAAATTAGTTTCACTGAATCAAATTCAATCAGGATTTCTGTAATAAATATGATCTTCCATCTTTTGTTATTAAAGAGCTAGCTAACTTAAAGTTCTTTGGACTAATGACGTCAACTCTTATTCCTCATGCATATAATTAAATAGGTTTTATGTTTCATATTGCATGCATGCAAGTTAAGTAAGCTAGTCCTTGATATATGATCTAATATAATATGGATAGACTGAACTTAAGACGTGATATGCTAAGTTAAGATATAAGTGTTGTACATATATGGAGAATTATGAATAAGGCTTGAATGGATGATTTTATTAAGTGTTTCATGTGTAACCTCATTATGTGAGGTACCTAATGTAACACCCTTGCATTTGAAAAATGCTAAGACCATATTATAAGAGTCTTGATTGGGTAAAGACATCATAAACCTATAGGAAATTGAATTCATTTTAGGTGATTAAGTAAGTAAGTATTCATAAAATCCTAAATTAAGTGAATTAATTAAACAACTAAATGTATGAATAGCTCAGCCTAGTGAAAATTAAAACAAAATCCTAATAAATATAAAACATAGCAGTTAAGAATCATAAGTTACAAAGTCATGAAAATAACAAAACTAATCTACATTATATTTATGTGCATGTCCTAATTGTATATTAAGTTAAACGTAATTAAAAGTGAATCTGGACCATAAAAAAATAGAATTTAATAGATTAAAATATATTTTAAGTGAATTAAGACTCATTTGGCAAGTTTGGAAAAATTTTATAAATAAAAAATAATAAAAAATATTGAAAAGTGCAGAATTTCAAAGTTAAAATTTTTGACATAGCAGATTTTCAAGGGTATTGGACCAACTTAAAAATTGAATTTTTAAGAAAATAATATATGGTTGGAAAGATAAGAAAAAATCCTAAAAATTTTATTTAGACCTCAAATCTAGTCTAAAAATAGAAAAGGGTTAAAATAGGGTTAGAAGGCAGACCAGGCTCACAAGTGGATAGCTTGCAGCCCAACCCAAGTTTGTTATATTTTTGTTGTTGGTTGTCACAAAATTTCTGGACAATTCTCTTTTTGCTTCCTTGCATCCTTTTAAGTCTTTCCTAAGATTTTCAATTCAATCTCCTATTATTTTAGTCTATTATGAGCTTAAATTATCCTACTCTAGCATCAAACTAACACTCAAAACAATCATCATCAATCATGTAAGTAATTTAATAAAAAAATATATAACTCCTTACTTTTCTTTAACCATGGCAACCTCCAATTGATAAGTATATATATATATACCTTGCTTTTCAATGTAATATTTGAGCATAGAAAAAGTCAAATACATAAATTAAAACCAATAAAACTAGCTTCAATCCATGAATTTCATCTTTGGTGTTCTTAAATGAGTAGTAAAATGAATAGTAATTTTCTCTACTTGCTTTTAATTTAAATTCTAAGCTTAGAAAATATATAAGAAAGTTTTCCTACTTCACTTAAATACTATAATTAACATGTAATTTGACTAGGATTTTAAGTGTGTAGAAAACCCTAGGTTGCATGATGGTAGGAATTAGTTAGGGAATTGATTAAATTTGTCTAATGCAAGGTCAGATAAGTTGTTTATGATAAGAATTATTTTTAAATTCATAGAAATTGAAGTATTTAGTCATAAATAGCATACACCTAAATTAGAAATTTAGACAAAGGCACAGAGAAATCAAAGGAAAATAAGTTTATTCAAGTTGAAAGATGCAATATTGTGAATTTATAAATGTAAAAATAATAAGAATTTTATATGTTAACATGTATATGATTCATGATACTCCACGTGAAGGACATGTATATCTTGAAAATCCTTCAAACTTAGAGAAACACAAAATTAAATAGGACAACTTAAACTCTTAAGTTCTAAAGTGTGTAGATAATGTATTATTGTATTTGTGTTCCTAATATATGACATATAAAATATATACAATTTATCATGATTTATTTTTTCATATTTACAATTTGTACTATATAACATGCTAAAACTTAATTTCTTTTCTATACTATTATTAAATAAACCATACAAGCATTGTAGCAAAAATCATTAAATAAATTATACAAGCATTGTAGCAAAAGTCATTAAATAAACCATACAAGCATTGTAGCAAAAGTACTCCACCGTTGAAAGTTGTTGTGGGTACATAATGGCTTATTTAACAGGGCTAAATTTGTCAGAATTCTGCCTAGAGGACCATTGTACCTTAGGACGCAAGTATTTGATCAGTCTTACATCTTCATAATAAATTAACAAGATAAAATATTTATATTTATTATGATCATATATCATATTATTCCTGTTATTAATATTACTCTGTGTTATATTTTTATCTTATCTTATTTTGCTCCAACTTAAAAAATATAGTAACATATTATTTGTCCATTGAGTTTTTACTCACTTTTTAAATTGATTAAGTCTTAATTAATTTTAAATTGTCAAGCATTCGAGTAGGACACAAATTGGAAAAGATATTAGCTATATAAATGTCTAATTATTAAATATTAATTATCAATCCCTCTTCTTTAAATTAATAAAATATAATAATAAATAAAAATTTTCATTATCTATTAAAGCTTTTATCAACATAAAAAATTAATTTTATCCCTAATCACCCATCCAAACACTACCTTTTTGTTGCTTTGCTTACAACATGCTATTGCTTGCCTGTCTACATCGCTCTTCTCTCTCATCTTTACAATTTGAGATCTCTTTCTTTGGAGTTTAAACCCTCTTTGTCACAATTTCAGTCATTCAAGATTTTAAAATCAATTTTGGAAATACGATAGACAACAGACTGTAAGAAATGGAGAGCAGTGAAGAAGACGATGACTTCCCATCAATTGAAAACATTACTCCTCAGTCGAAGATCGATTCTCTCTATCAATCCCACACTGAAAGGGTATGCCTTTTCCTGCTCTACTTGTATCATTTTCTTGGTCGCTAATTATGCTTCTATATCAAATCGTTTAATTTCAACCAATTTTTGTATATTGTTGCTCCTATGGGAATACTAAGATCTGGGTTTTCTTATTTAAAGTTTGACTTTATAAAAGAAGTCCTTTTGCTACCTGGGTTCCTCTGTCTTGAGCTCATACTGTACAGAACGTGTAATACTAGGTGTTTTATAGTCTGTCCATGTATGGGTTTCTGGTGCATCAATTTAACTTCATCTCCATTTTCTTGGTTCCAAGCAAGAGTAGTGTGAAAAGCAGCTTTCAATGGTCTGTGTACGGTTCAGAGAACTTTTCAATTTTATACTTGCAAATATGCTAGTCCTTTTGGTTGATTGGATCATCGTGCCAGTGAGATTCAATTTATAGAAATTTTAGCAGAAAGTTAATTTCTTTGGTTGTCATGGATGGATTTTAAATGGGTTTATGATTCTTAATATCTGCCTGATTTTTGTTTCTTTTTCCTCCCAATTCCCTTCACGTTCTTTCCTTCCACTATGTCCATCTGAAACATCCTTGTTTCCCATTTGAACTCCTATATCCATTTTAGTTCACTGATTGAACCCTTGCAAAGGGAAAAAAAAAATGCTGAAATGTGAAAAATTGTGCCCTGATAATTTCTTGGGACAGTAACTTTCTAGTTCAATTGATGAAAAAATAAAAAATATAAAAAGCTGAAAGGATTGTAGCATTTATCATAAAAATGGACTGCAGGCTTTTTAGAGAAAAATACTGGAAGGGACTCCCATGAAGTATTAAATCTATAGTTATGTGTACTGATGCATGTACAATCTAGTGTCTGATGAGCATATTCTATTTTGTGATCACACACCATAATTTTTATGGTGTTAAGATAGCATAATTTTTCTTTGAAGTTAAACAAGTTCTCTACTGCAGGGAATCAGAAAACTTTGTTGTGAGCTATTGGATTTGAAGGATTCAGTGGAAAATCTATGTGGCAATATGCGAACAAAATATTTAGCCTTTTTGAGGTAAGAAATGCCATGGATTTGATTATGAAGTGTGTCATTGACAATAAACTGTTGATATAAATTTCACCGTTGGTTTTTATTGGCATGAGATTTTATTCAAGAGGCTATCTACTTACAATCAAGTAATGCTTATTATCCATTGCATTGAGTTAAACTATTAAAACTGAGAGCAGCACATGAGACAAAAAACTTCACAAACAAAGATCTTGATTAATATTTCCTAGGTCTACTGTTTTTGTCTGCAGGGACATATATATAGAGTTTTTCTTCGAATACTGGCAATATAAGAAAGCTTAGAAACTAAGAAACTAAAAACTAGCAACAAAATAATTCCTCTTAAGTTACTAGCTGCTCTTTTGGGAAAAAATTTGCAAGACAACTGAGAACACTATTTCTCTTGGTTTCTGTTGGATTTTTCTCCCTCCTTAGAAAAATTGATTGCTTTGACCGAAGTTTTCTGAAGTCAAATAGAATTTGATCTTTCCTTTTAGTACTCTGTCTAGGTGTAAATTGCTCTTCTTCTTTTTTTTTTTTTCCTTTTAAAATGAATTTTATAGGTATGGGCATAATATTGATTATTATTTTTTGTAGAATGTCGGAAGAAGTTGTTGAAATGGAGCATGAGTTGGCTGAGCTACGAAAGCATATCTCCACTCAAGGGATTCTTGTGCAGGATTTAATGACTGGGGTTTGCCGTGAGATGGAGGATTGGAACCATGCCAATGGGGACACTAATGATTCTCTGCAAGATTCTGAAATCAATGAACTTCAAAATCCTTTGCTGAATGATTCAAATGATCCGAAGGCAACATTCTTGGAAAATATTGATATTCTCTTGGCAGAACATAAAATAGAAGAAGCGATAGAGGCTTTGGATGCTGAAGAGAGAAACTCTCCGGATATGAAGGGCTCAGGAGATGCTTCATCAACTGAGTCATCCTCATTCAAATCAGACTTTTTGAAGGGAAAATCAATGCTTGAAAATCAGCTAATTGAGATCACTGAACAGCCTTCAGTTAGCATTTTGGAACTACAGAAGGCCTTATCTGGTTTAATCAAGCTTGGAAAGGGCCCTTTGGCACATCAACTATTGCTAAAATCATATGGGTCTCGTCTCCAAAGTAGGATTGAGGTTTTGCTTCCTTCATGTGGTTTGTGCCCCAAAATGTTTCCAGCGACACTATCTAGGCTTGTGTTTTCAATGATCTCATTGACGACCAAAGAATCTGGCTCCATATTCGGGGATAATCCGTTATATACCAATAGAATTGTCCAATGGGCAGAATGGGAAATAGAATATTTTGTTCGGTTGGTGAAGGACAATGCGCCTGCTTCAGAAACAGTTTGTGCATTGGGTGCAGCTAGCAATTGTGTTCAGGCTAGTCTTAACTATTGCTTAATGTTGGAATCACAGGGTCTGAAACTATCAAAGTTGTTGTTGGTACTCCTACGGCCATATATTGAAGAAGTGTTAGAGCTGAATTTTAGAAGAGCCAGAAGGGCAATTCTCGACATGACAGAAACTGATGAGTGTTTACTGTTGTCCCTGCACTCAGGGTCTCCATTATCTATGTTTGCGACAACAGCAGAAAGCGTGCTTGTTGATAGTGGAATGAGATTCATGGACATTATTGAAGTAAGTTTACTTTCTTTCACTATTTTGAAAATGAAAAATTTCTGGATATCTGTTTTCATATTGCCTTAACTGTTGAGCACTTTGATCATTTATATGAATGTCAAGGAAACAATCTCCTATCAGATCACACCTTGAAAAAAGTATGGTGATTATAGGCCAATTGCTTGTACGTAGACAATGGTTTAAATTTGCATCCTTTATCTTTGTGAAATCAACATCTGCAATTCTATACGTGTCTTTCAATCATATGTTTGTATATCCACATGTGCAAATGTATCCATGGATGATAATTTTTTTCTACATAATGTACTGGTTAAAAGTTTACTGATTGATTTTTTTACTCTTGTAGTTCATGATGATCTGATAGTCAGTTCGTAGTGTAATTTTGGAATCAAATTATTTTTACAGGATATATTGGCACAGCTAACTCCCCTGGCCGTTTTGCATTTTGGAGGAAATCTGTTAACTAGAATATCAAAGCTGTTTGATAAGTACATGGATGCGCTGATTAAATCTCTTCCAGGCCCCTCTGATGATGACAATCTTACAGAGCTGAAAGAGGTTATACATTTTAGAGCTGAAACAGATTCTGAACAGCTTGCACTTCTGGGAATGGCATTTACTATTCTGGATGAATTACTACCACTTGCTGTGACAAATGTTTGGAGCCTGAAGAATGAAGGAAAGGAACTAACAAGTGAAAATACAGTGCCTAATGCTAGTATTACAGCAGAATTAAAGGATTGGAAGCGCCATCTTCAGCATTCATTTGACAATCTTAGAGATCACTTCTGTCGGCAATATGTTTTGAGCTTCATCTATTCAAGAGAAGGCAAAACACGATTAAATGCACAAATTTATTTGAACGGGGATGGGGAGGATTTATTGTGGGAGGATCCACTGCCTTCATTGCCGTTTCAGGTTAGCGTCCTTCCCCTGCTGCTGAATTTTTCTTCCATTGTCTTTCTATGATGCAGTTGGATGTGCCCAGGGCTTCCACTTAGCATATGTTTTTGTTGCATCACAATTTGTTAATTTGTTCTGTGCTCCAATGATAAATGATTTGGTGATCCTCGTATCTTTGGGAAAATGCATGATTTCTATCATTCTATTTCTATGGTGGTATTCCTTTTAATATTAAACTAGGAAATTTTCCAATTTATGGTAAAAAAAATATATAATCTAATGTGTTTGGGAAAATGTTTCCCAAGGGTGGCAAAAGTTGCCACTCTGAGTTAGATGTGTCAACTTGCATCTAGTCCTGCTCACTTTGATCCCTTTATTTTTTGGCGGTGCGGACGCGTCGGCGGTGGGCGTTTAAATTTTTGGTTGGTGGCCACACTATTTCCAAGAGGATACAACCAAAATGGGCTAATAACATCTCATGCAAAGACCAAAAGGGATAGGAGTAAACAATTTACTTTTCACAGTGCAATACAAATTGAACCGGCTTTCGGTTATAGCACCGCAAATGAAGTGCCTGTAATCCATCCAAAGGGGTACTTTCCAACCAAGCTCTCGTTGAGTTCTTGGGTTGCTTCTTGCACACCCTTTTGGATTGCCCAAAGTTGTTCTACCCTTGCACAAGTTCCATTTGAGATAGTTTAGGATTTAGTGTTTAAGGACAAAGAGTTCGATGCATGTTCTAGTAACATTCAAGCAAACACTTCGCTTCTAGTTACTAAGAACAAAGATTAAGACGACGATGAAAAGAAATATTTCTCTACGAAACTTCAAATGCTTCAATGCAAATCTTTTCTTCATCTTATGAAGTAAAGGTGTTCTTCATCTCAGGAAAAACTTTGGCATTCAAGTAATGAAAGAAGAAGGAAGCCATAGAAGATTTGCTTTTTCTGTTTCTTTATCTCACATCTTATGCAAGAGTAAAAATGAGAAGTCTCTTCTTTTGCACACTACTTTCTCTTTCTAGTCTAAGAAGAAGAAGAAGAAGAATGAATAGCTCTGCATATCTTTCTCTATATTTTCCACTATCATATAATGAAAGGAAGAAGGTAGCTTCTTTGTTGTTTCCTACAACCTTCACTAAGGAGACGAGAAAAATTAACTTAGGCAAGTGTTATTTTGCATGCCTCTACTAATAGAATCTATAAAGATATTTACATTCTTGTCATTAGTGGATTCTTACATAAGAAGCCATGGCATAAATGTAAAAAAGAACTATTAGTGAAATAGATGTAATAGTTTACATATAAACCTTAGTGGGCGCTTACATAAGAACTCATTAATGGTATAGATGTAAATATATCTTCACATCTTTCGTGAGTGGAGGCATGCAAGATGATATTTGTCTGAACTATTCTTGCTCGTCTCCTTAATGGAAAATGTAGAGAAATGAAAAGAGACAATTCCATCACTCTTCTTCTTCTTCAATGTGAGATAGAAAGAGAGAGAAAGTGTTCCCATATAATAATAATAAAAAAAGTGTCAATCAACAATGAGACTATCAGCTAGCCCAAATGGCTTTTTGGCCGTATTCCTCTTTCCCTCATGTGTATATATATATATATATATATATATATATATATATATATACACTTTAATCTTGTTTTTGTGTAATTTAATATGTGGTTAATTGTAGGGAAAAGTTGCAAGCCTATTGATTACTTTATGCAACACATTGTCCCTTTATGTTTTTTTAAGGTACAAAAATGATTCTGATATTATAGAAATGGGTCAACGAGCCTCACTTTCCATTAACTATTGGTTCTGTCTCTCTTTACTGTTGGTTCGCACCCCTAGTCCAAATTAATTATTAATTTAGTTAATTATATTTTTTAACAAATTGAATATTTTTTTAAAATTTGCTAAAAAAGCAAAGAGAAAATTTATTAGATGTAGAAATCACATTCAATTATAATATTTTTTAATACAAAATACGATGTTGCTATATATATATATATATATATATATATATATATATATATATACAAAAGTGTGAATTACGTGACATGTTAAAATATTTTAAAATAATTTTTATTGTTTGTTAAAATATTTTTAAAAAATATAAATTAAATAAAAGATATAAAAAAACAAAAACATGATATGAAACTAGTGAATATAAATCTTAATATAAACTATGTTTTAAGTTAATTAATTATTTATTCTTTTAATTACATGAAAAGTGAAAAATTTAAAATTTAATTATTTTAAACTGAAATTTTATTTAATAAAAACTATAAGAAAATATTTTATAACTAATTTAAGGATAATCAAAATATTAATAAGTAAAAAAAAAATATAAAAAAATACAAATTTCTCTTAATATATAATTATTTAATAAATAAAGTTACATATAATTTATTAAATAAATTATATGAATTTTAATATTAGAATTTGTAATTTTTTTAGTAGTTATAAATGTAAGTATAAAATTAATATAAATATAAAAAAGAAATCTAGAAAAACCCAAAAGCATATGACATTTCCATAATATTCAAATTGGCCTTGTAAACGCAACTTCTATTAGCTAAGTGTCACTACATATAGCATGCTTGCTATGTGTACATTAATTTATATACATGTAATAGCTTAGTCATCGTTTATATGTTTATTGCGTTTATAAATTAAATGTTATGTAGTCAACCATATGAGTTATTTCCATGCACAGTTTCATTTGTAATTTTTGAAATCAGTAAAAATCTCAATTCTTTGTAAATTTTTTGTAGAAAATTATTCAAAAAAATGAATAAAATTAAGTTAAAATGTTTGAGTGTAGAAATTTAATAAAATTCAACTGAAATAAATTTTGAATAAGTAGATTATTTACGATTGAAAGCCAACATAATAATATTTAAACAAATAGAAAATTCAAAGAGTAGGAGCGAAAGAGATTAGCAGAAAGAAGTGTGTAATTATATTGGTTGATAGTTATAATGTACAAAAAATTTTCACAGATTTGAGATTTATACAGGCTTCAGAAATTGGAGGTGGAACTGTACATGAAAATAATTCATGCATGGTTGACAATAAAACATTTAATTTTCATACGCTATGGATATATATACGATGACTAAGCTATTATATATATATAAATTAATGTACACATAACAAACATGTTATATGTAGTGACACTTAGCTATTCGCAAGAGGTGCATTTACTTGGCCAATTTGAATGAATGCTATGGGAATGATATTTAAATTTTGACTTTTTATGCTTTTGGTTTTTCTCCCATTTTTTTAAAATAAATTATATGAATCTTGGGAATAAAATTTGTAATTTTTTAGTAACTATAAATATAAGTATAAAATCAATATAAATATAATACAATTATCCAAATATAAATTAAGGAAAATGTGCAAATGAACTATAGCGAAAATATCACATTTGCACTTTTTCTTTTCGAATGAGCAAATATGATATTGAAATCACAAAAATTCAACACCTTTTTTTTTTTTTTTTTTTTTTTTAAATATATTGAAATATTTAAAATTTATAAAATATTCATTTTAAGTTCAAAAATTATAAATAAATAGTCAATAGACTTATTGTAAAATATACTTCATTTTGACATGTTGTAACTTAAAAAATAATTATTTTCAATTTATTATAAATTATTTAGATATAAATTTAATTTCAAAAAATTCTTAAGAATTATTATTTTTTTACAAAATTGTAAAAATTATTATTCTCACTTATAATTTTACCAAATATAAATTTAATTAATTTTTTATATATATATACCCTAGTCCAAATTAATTATTAATATAATTAATTTTATTTTTTTACTCACTTATTAATAATTTAATTATCTTTAAAATATTTATAATATATTTTATTCAAGTAATTTTATTAAATAAAATTTTAATTTGAAATAATTAAATTTAAAATTTTTCACTATTTATGTAGTTAAAAGAATGAATAATTAAATGCAGTTTATACTAAGATTTATATTAAAATAGTTATGGAAAAGTGAAATATGATAAATTTATAATTGTTTCACTTGTTAAAATAATTTTTATTATATATTAAAATATTTTTAGAAAATCTAAATTAAATAAAAAAATAAAATATTACTTAAAACTAGTTAGTATAAATCTTAATATAAATTGCCTTTTAATTATTTTATTTTTTTTAACTACATAAATAGTGAAAAATTTTAGATTTAATTATTTCAAATTGAAAAAAATAAAATTATTTAAAGAAAATATATTATAAATATTTTAAAAATAATTAAATTATTAATAAATAAGAAAATATAATTAATTAAGTTAATAATTAATTTGGATTAAGGTGTATATATATAATTAATTTTTACAATTTGATAATTAAATAATATTTCTTAAAAAAATTTTGAAATTTAAATGTATATCTAAATAATTTATGATAAATTGAACATAATTATTTTTTAAGTTTTAACATGTCAAAATAAAGTATTACCTATTTATTTAACATGTTAAGGATTCCATTACCTATTTATTTATAATTTTTGAATATAAAATGAATATTTTATGAATTTTTAAATATTTAAATATATTTATGAAAATAAAAAAATAAAAAAAGAAAAGGTGTTAGTGAGATAATGGGGGAGGGATACTCTGCCTCGTTTTTGTGATTTCAGGGTCATATTTGCGCATTCGAAAAGAAAATGTGTCAATGTGATATTTTTGCTGTTGTTCAGAGGCATATTTATTCCCTTTCCCTGTAAATTAATAGAATAATACAAGCTATCTAAGTACTATAAAATTAGAGAAAACAACCTTGAGACAATGAAATAAAATCATGCTCTCTTGGTGGTTGCTTTCTAATTTCTTGTGGTTGCAGATGCATTGGTGGTGCCTCACATGGGTATGGGCATTAGTCAACACAATTACTTCTGGTTCAACAACCATGCCTAGTACATATTAAGAGAACTTATTATTGTTTTTAATTTTTTATTCTCATAAAAAGTAAAAAAAAACACCCTCTAATGTTTCCTTCAAAATTTCATATTTTAATTTTTAAAATATATTGGTAAAATAATTATTAAGTTAATAAAGTTATAATTATTCATAATCAAATATTTTATTTTAGGAATAAAGTAATTAAAAAAAAATGAAATACATTTGATGAATAGTGTAATTATACTTTATAATTATTAGAAAATATGTAATATTATTTAATTCATTATAATGACATATCTTAGTTTTTTTTATCTCAGAAAATTATATGTTTTTTCTAAATTAATTAAATATAGTTTTCAAAATTTTCAAAATATAATTTTTGCAATAAATATTACAAATGATTTAATTTAGTTAAATATGTAATTATTTTATAAATACAAAGTATATTTAACATTTAACAAAATTATCTGTGACAAATTATAACCCTATGATTCAATTGTACAAAAACAAAATAAGGAGAGGTGCTAGTTAAAAAAAGCTATATGCTATTCGCAAAACTGTATATATATAAGAGGAGCTAGGGAATATGGCTAAAAAGCCATCTACTACGCCGCAGACTGATGGTCCTACTGTCGACTGACCTTAAAACCAGCAAAAGACTACATTGAGAGTGTAGATTTTTTTTTGATTGGGCCCAGAAGCAAGTCGACACTTTGAGTGTTGACTTGCTTCCATCTTGCTCCAGGGTTGTAAAATATGCTATCTTTTGGGAAATATTTTCCCAAATACCTTAGATTAGTAATTTTTTTTTTCTTGCCATAAATTGGAAAATTTCCCATTAAATTGTCTCCATTGTTTTTTTATTTTTTTTATTTTTTTGCTTGCCTTTTAGGCTCATGTTATTTATTGTATTTTTTGTTGTCACTGTCAGGTAGTGTATTAACATTTTTCTTGGAGTTTTATTTTACTTGAAATATACTTTAAGAAGTACACATTAAGGCTGAGGAAATTGAATGTCTTCACTTTCCTCTCCTTCAGCCACTATGCAGTCTGACATAATTTACTTTTGTATTAATGAGAAGAACTCTTGTTCTTATTGCAGGCATTATTTGCAAAGCTGCAGCAATTAGCAACTGTTGCTGGTGATGTGTTACTTGGGAAAGAGAAAATACAGAAAATTTTGCTTGCTAGACTAACAGAGACCGTTATAATGTGGTTGTCTGATGAACAGGAATTCTGGGGTGTTTTTGAGGATGAATTAATTCCACTTAAGCCACTTGGGTTGCAGCAGGTACTTCTTTTCCTCTAAAGTGGTTGTTATAAATTATACATCTTTTTTTGGAAAAAAAAAAATTGGAAATTTAATTCTTTTTCATGAACCAAAACTGTCATGTGTTGGTTTTGATAAAATTTGTTCTTTAGTGCATTCCTGCACGAATTTTGAAGATAAGAATAAAATTGTTTGAGGTTTGGATTTTGTGTGAAATGCTTAGCTTGGGAATTTAGAGTTTGTTTCTAGGTTCTTTGAGGTGTTGTACGAAGTGCAAACACATAGAGGGAGGCAAATAGAGTTAGATGTTATATGGGGAGTGGTTGCTGCTCTGAATTTAGAACTTTCTTATATTTCTTTTCATCTTTGATGAGCTTAACAGCAGCGGCAGTAGCACTTCTTCCCTCAATCCATCTCAATCTCTAGTGGAATTCATAAATAAGATTTCTTGGTGGAAATTCCAAGCCTTTACCACTGTCCATCTCTAGTGGAATTAGCAAGTAGAATTTCTTGATGGACATTCCAAGCTTTTACCAAGGTGTCTTTGCAGGAACAAAGCTAGAATCTTTTAAGTGAGGAAAGTTATAATCTTTTATTGGATATTATGTGAGGAAAGTTTGACGATGGTAAAATTAACTTCTTGCAAACATATTTTTTAAAGCTTAGTTGTTTTATGCAGAAAGTGTTATTAGCCTGGAGGGTATATATGCTTGTTGTCTCTTATCCCTCTCGCTAGGTTTTTGGTTTTATGGATATAGGGGTAGAGGACTTGTTTGTGATGTATAGGAATGGATGCTTCTAACTTCTACACTTTCTTTCTTCAGGATTGTACTTTTTAAATGTACATAATATTTTGGATTTTGTAAATTCACTATCTTGAATTGTTTTTGTATATTCCCTTGATGCTTTTTCAATACACATCTTATCTTTATGCTGATATGGTAAATGAATGAATTAATTAATTAAAAGAAGGAAAAAGAGATATAGTAAGCAATTTAGAAAGAGGTGGATTATTATTAAAAAAATCTTGAAATATTGGTTTAGAAAGGATGAAATAATACTTGATATTTGATTTTGTTTTCATAAAAATAGAAGCAAATGAGTTGGAAACCTTAAAATTACTAACAAACCTCCCACATGGTAGGTGATATTGTGTTTGTTAAAGAAAACAGTGTAATTGGTGATGTTTATGTAAATTGAGGACAAATAGCTGCAGGTCTTACTTTAGAGTGCTAGTTAATTATCAAATATTTCAGTCAAGAAGAAATAAATTATTTAATCACATGAAGTTCCTTTTGGGTTACAAGGGCCCAATTGAAGCGTATATATGATTGAACTAGACAAAATAGTGAATCAATTTAACGTTTTGGAGAGCTGAAAATTGATAGGCATAGATTCTGCAATACATGTACATGTTTTTTCCTTAATTGGTTGGGTTTAGTTTGGACCTTTTCTTTAATGTGGTGATTAATAGGTAAGCTTTTAATATTACGCCTAACTTGGTGCATCTTTCACATTGCTGGAATATGGCCTAGTTCCTTTTGTTTCTCTCTGTGTTACTATAATGATTGACCATCGACTGTGTATGTTTTTATAATGATTGATCATTCACTGATTTTGCAGTTAATCCTTGATATGCACTTTACAGTTGAAATTCTTTCACATTACTGGAATATGGCCTAGTTCCTTTTGTTTCTCTGTGTCTGTGTTACTATAATGATTGACCATCGACTGTGTATGTTTTTATAATGATTGATCATTCACTTTGATTTTGCAGTTAATCCTTGATATGCACTTCACAGTTGAAATTGCACGTTTTGCGGGTTACCCATCTCGACATGTGCACCAGATTGCATCTGCCATAATTGCTCGAGCAATCAGGACCTTCTCAGCTAGAGGCATTGACCCACAGAGGCACTCGATGTTCATTTTTTATTTAATAATTTAATTCTTACCTCTGTTTATAGTTGGAAACTAATTTTACTTTTAACTTTTTATATAGTGCACTACCTGAAGATGAATGGTTTGTTGAAACTGCAAAGTCAGCCATAAATAAACTTCTTTTAGGAGCATCTGGATCAGACACATCTGAGATTGACGAGGACCATATTGTTCTGCATGACAAGATTGTCTCAGATTCTGATGACACAGCTTCCTCTCTCTCAACTGTAGAATCCTTTGAATCTTTTGTCTCTGCAAGTATGGGCGAACTTGATAGCCCAGTATACCTCACTGATCCTGAAGGTTAAAAGTTTGTAACTATAAGTTCAGGTTGTTATGGTAGTGATCTTGGACAAATTAGCCAGAGATTTATTTATGTTAGATCATTGATCATTTCTGATCAAAATTTTGAAGGTGCAGATTCAGGTCATGATGTTTAGGATTATACAGTATCATACAAGTTTGCTTAGAAATGTTTTAGTTGCTGATCATCTACAATCCATCTCATAGTATTTGCAGATGGTAAGCGTGTAATGGTAGAACGGTTCTGTTATAACAGTTTGTAGGAGCATAGGTCCTGGAAATTATGATTGTAGTTCCCTGTTAATTCACATTTTAAATGAAGATAAGAATCTTTAGTCGCACGCAGCCGGTATAGTCCTCGATTGGGCAATAGATTTGGATTTGAGTCCTTTCATTCTCCCAATGCTCAAAAAAGAATATTTGAAGTCCTGGAAACTTTTATAAGCATTGGAGTAATTAGGGGCATAACCTCCTCAGTTAATAATTATAATTATATATTTTTTATAAATTTATATAAAAAAATTATTAGTTTATAAATAACATGTAAACAAAAGGTAAATTAATCTTATATTTTTTATCGTTGTCTACTTTCTGGGTAATTTGTATTTATTGTCACTTAATTATAAGTCAAATTTTGTTGTGGTCAAGTAATTTTTTCATTATTATTGTCACTATTATTTATTATCTCTTGAATTTGAGCATGAAATATGTCATTGCATTCTTGATATATATCAAGAATTGTGTGATACATTTGGACAAAAAAAAATGTTTTGTTTTTTAGTTGTTCTGTGTAATATATCATGTGGTGTAACATGAACCTTTTCTGTCAGTTGGACCACTAACAAAATGGCAGGTGAGGTTCACATTGACTAAAAAACAAAAATAAACAATTAAAATCTATACATACACACATCTCTATCACTGTCCATTAGAAGCCCAAGGTTCACATTGACTATTTGGCTGCACAAAACAAATATTATATTTCAAAAAAAAAAAAAAAAAAAAAAAAAAGAACTATCAATGCTTCTTCTGTACTAAGCTCGTTTCCTCTTCTTCATAGATTGTACTTCTTTGATGGTTGGATATGATGAATTAGTATTCTTCTTGCTATTGGTTCTGTTGTTATTGTTCTAGATCTAGGTAGAGGTTGAGTTGAACTCTTGAGTGGAGGTATCCATAGCTGCTGTTTTGTTTGAGTTGGGTGTGAAAATCTGGATATGAGCACAGGTTTCCTTTGAATACCAGTAATTTTGTTTGATTTCTTCTTTTTGTTGGCAATTTTGACTGCTTGACCTTCCAAAACTGGTATGCTCCTTCTGTGATTCAATTTCCTATAAAACATACACAATAAGTTTACACATAGTGCAAGAATCAGTTATGGTTACTAATTTTTTTTTTATTAAATGAGTTTTACCTTGGTTATATCTTGTGCATCATCTTCACTATCATCTCCATCTTCACTGCTGGAGTTGGATTTGGTAATTGCATTTATAATAAATTCTATGTCTGGGTCCTTCACAGGAGTTGGGTTGATGATTTGAGAGAATAATGGTTGACTCAAAGAGTGAACAATATCATCATGGTTCTCCAACTCAGGAGATTTTGGACAAGTTGCTCCAAACTCACTCAAATGCACTTGAGGAGTGAAGATTATGTCATTAACAATTTGACTTGTACCTTGCATACAATAACACAAACATATGCAAAATACATGAGAAAACATGGTTATAATTGCATATAGAAAGAAAATGCAATTACAGTATAGATATAGGCTCACATTAGGCATCCACTTAAGAATGCATGGATTTGGATTCACTGGTTTTTTATTTTGAACTTGTTTTTCTTTCACCGACATATTCATTTGACTCTTAACCTACAAAATGTGTTAGCAAAATGTAAAATCAACTCAATGTTTTAAAATGAAAAACAAATTGTACAATAAATTTGTGGTATTGTATACTCACAGGTAATTTGGGAATCCTCTTTGCCGCAGGTGGCTGTCTTTCTAGCATCGTGCAATTTCTTCTATTGTGACCAGCCTCGCCACACTTACCACAATGTATTATGACCCCCTTTTACTAACTCTATTGTTTTTTGCAACATTGTCTAGCTCCTACTGTTCTAGTCTTCTCAACTTAGCCTTCCTATTTTTTCTCCTAGGTTTAGGTTTTGGTTTTAGGAGGGGGGTGTAGTGGGGGGTTTATTGCTAATGCATTGCAAGTATGTGCACAAGGAAGGCCTGTTAACTCCTATCTCTTACAACTACAAATCCTCTCTTCTTTATCTATCACATATTGACCTCCAGGACCCATTACCTAACATTTGTTACCCCCAGACCAAATATTAGTGTACATGTTGTTAAAATTTTTTTATTTTCTCCAATTTTTTCTATATCTTAGGACAAATTTGACCGCTAATCCTCATCATCTCTTCTCTTTTTGTTTTCAATATTTTCATAAGTTTAGTCCTAATTATCTCTAGCATTGATATCACTCCCTCATCTCTAGCTTCTAAAATATAAGCATTAAAACATTCACATATATTATTTAACAACATATCACATTTAGAATGAGTCATAAAATGTGACCTTGTCCATAACTGAGGAGGTTTGGCACTTAACCATCTGTATGCATCCTTATCTTTCTCTGCAATTGCCTCTATTCCACTCTCAAACTTCTGCAGATAAGGAGCTTTTACTGCATTCCCTAGTAAGTCTTTCAATTCCTTCCCTCTGAATTTCTTTCTAAAGTTTGTATAAAGGTGCCTCACACAATTTCTCTTTTCAGATGCAGGATATGCTTCTTCTAATGCCTGTAATAGACCTTGCAATGAGCAAAAAAAATATACACAGATGAGTAAATCTCCTCCTTGTTATTAAACAATTGAAATAAGTTAAATATGAAAATATAACATTCACTTTCTGCTTATTTGACATGAATATCCAACTCCAGGGATCTTTTTGAATTTGGAGATCAACTCTAAGCAAACATAAGAACCAAGACCATGTTTCTTTATTTTCCTTCCTGCAAACAGCCCAAGCTATGGGGAATATACAATCATTTGCATCAATTCCTACAGTAACTACCATCCGTCCCCCATACATGCCCTTCAAAAAGCATTCATCAACCCCTATCAATGGCCTATAACTAGCTAGAAAAGCATCTCTCAATGTTTTCAAACCCACATATATCCCCTGAAAAACACCATCCTCCTCATGAATTTGCACTATGCTACCAGGATTAGACCCAAGTAATTCTAACCTATAATGTCTTAATCTAGTAATTTGTTGCTTCTCATCACCATCTATTAATTTTTGTGATAATACCCTTGCCCTCCATGCTTTGGTCCAGGTTACATTTATTTGGTAATTATCTTTCACAATTTGTATGAAGCTTTTTAAACTCCAATTAGGATCAGCTCTAAATGTCTTTATGTATCTCTGGGTAAGCCACTTAGAAGTGACATACCAATTGTTGTGATCCTTAGGATAAGTGTGTACTAGGTTTCCTGTTTTAATTTGTATTATTTTTGAATCATCCCCCATTGGGCTTGCATACAAATAATACCCACACCCTTTGGCACATCTAGCCACACATCTCTCTTTATCATTTGGGTTAAACTTAATCTGCCATCTAGATAGCATTGACACTTGCTTAGCAGCTATTTTGAATTGTTCAAAAGATTGAAATTTCATTCCAACCATTAGCTCTAGATTTTTCATATCCCTAGACTCAATGTACTCAGGGTACCTAATTTTCCTGAGTTTATTTTCACCCTCACTATCTGTATCTGATGCACTAATAAGTTCATCAAAATCTGCATGGAACACACCACCATCTTCCTCTGTATCATCAATAGTCTCATCCCTTATAAGTTTCTTCCCATTGTCCCTCACAAGTCTATCCCTCTCAATATTTTTATCTACAAACTTCTCAAACAAATCATCATCATCATCTTCCAAATCATAGTCACTGTCATAAAATTTTGTTTCTACATTCTCAGCATCAAAATCACTATCATCACTATCTTCATCACTCTCTGTATCCTCTGTTTCTAATAGCTCAATCCTTTGTCTATCCCTGCTTCCACTATTTCTATTATTTTCTCCACTGTTTACACTCTGCCCCCCCACCACATCATCATTAATCCCATTCCCATTCAATGACCCACCTACTTCTACAACCCTATCTACATCATTAACAAAAGCAGAACATACATCACAAGTTACATAAAGTTTCACTATCCTACTGTTTGAGGCATATAATGACATTTCCATAACTTGACTATCTAAAGTTAAATCTTTCAGACCCTCAACACACTCCACATTTGGCATGTGCCAAAAATAGTCTAATGACCTAGTCAACCCACATTCTTTACCCATTGATATGATCTTTAGCATTGAAATTTTATCACTGCTACAGTAGTCAAAATATTCGACTACCCCACCTACATACCCATCACTCCTAATTACCCCACTATGATGCAAATGCATTATAAAATATTTATCACCTAGGGCAGAAAATAATATTAGAATATATATATATATATATATATATATATATATATATATATATATATATATATATATATATATAAAGGAGACACTAAAATCACCACAGCACATAATATCTATACATCCAAACCACAACTAGTAGG
>CANXYC010458436.1:0-11307 GCA_948193065.1 Aleurites moluccanus
TATATATATATATATATATATTGTGAATAGTGCGATAACTTGTACAATTTTAAAAAAGTCAAATATTTTTCTTATTTGAAAATGGGTGAGACAATTACTTCTAGTAAAACAAAATATAATTTAAAGCTCCAAAAGAGTCAATATATTATTACAAAAGAAACAAAATTTATTATACATAATACAATATTTTCTCCAAAATTTCATAAAAATTCGTTAAGTTTTAAAGATATTCGCAATAATGAATATCATATTGAGACAATAAATGAGAGGACTTAAGAATACTTCCATATTATAAGCATTATTTCGGGTAGAAAAATACAGTGAAAATTTTTCTGTTATTTTCTCTTATTTATATCATACAAAAATTAGTGGAATTGAAGAAAATCTTATAGTAAATCAAAAGTTTACATATCCAAATATTTTTATTATCTTGCATAATAAGTTAAGTTATTTTGGTTTAAAAATAATGAAAAAAATATTGAAAATTCACGTGAGAATCGATTGAAAAACTAGAAGATTATTCAAATTAATCAATTGACTTTTGGTCAAAAGTCAAATATTTATCATCTAAAAATCTTTGAATGTGCGGTATATATCATAATTACTCCACCACAAAACACTAAGATAAGTTTTCAAAAGAGGTTAGAAATATAAGTTGCATATCTCAATAATTAAATATTTTGAGTCATAAATGAGAGATGTATTTACTATTCGATTTGTAGATTGTCATTTGATAAAATAATATTTCCAGTATTAGGAGGGAGATAATAAAAGTTGAAAAATATAAAAATATAAAAATATGAAATACTTTATCATTATTTAAATCCTATAACAAAATAATGTGAAATGAAAAATAATTTATCTGCAAAAATTAGCAAATCAATTGCTGGATGCACTTACTGATATAAAATGAGTAACAAAATCTCATATGACAGCTATTAATATTTTAATATGTATTGACGTCCCAAAATGATAACTTATTAATATTAATGAATTTTAAGTATATTTAAAGCATGAAATGCTAATGATTATAAGGATAAAAGTCATTAAAAGAGAAAAAAAATAAATAATAAATATAATTTTATTGAAAATGCAGATACTAACATAGATACATTTTCTGAAAAAGTACAAATATCTGAAATTAGTAAAAATAAAAAGATATTGATAAATTATGTTATCTATAAAAAACATATAGAACCGAAATGAAATGGTTGTTGGCTACTATTTGCATATAGTGTAACATATTTTTATAAATGGAAATAAAGATCTTGAATCACGATCTGTTTAATAATATTGAAATAGAATTGATTGACCAAAATGGAAAGCTGCAATACAAGCAAAATTGGATTCTCTTGAAAAGTGTAAGGTTTTCGGACCAATAATCTAAATATCAGAAGATGTAAAACTATTAGTTAAATAGATTTTTATACGGAAAAGAAATGAAAAAAATAAAATTATAAAATGCAAAATAAGACTTATTGCACAAGAATTTTTACAAAATCCTAGAATCGATTGTGGTACTTTTGAGGCTACGGTTTCAGGTAATTACAAGTTGGGCTTTGGCCTTACAATATTAATTATAATAATTTTTTTTTTTGAAAATATAAAAAAATAAGAAAAAATTTCATCCTTACTATTGTAAAAATATTCCATACCTAAAAATATTTTTTAAAAAATACGACATATACTAAATATATAAAAACCAGTAAAAATTAAAAAAAAAAAAAGCAACCGCAGAAATGAAAAAATTTTAAAAATAATATATTTGTGTAATTTTTTTATTATAATATTAATAAGAATATATTTATAACTAAATTTAATTAAAAGTTTAAAATTGACTAAATTAACTAAGTTGAAATATTAGTTTTAGCTAAATTAAATTTGACTTAGTTATGTAGTTAATGAATTTTTTTTATGGATAATAAATCTTTAATTATAGTTATTTTATTATTTAATTTTAGTTATATTTGTATTATATTTATTTTGATAATATCAAATTATATAATAAAATTTCTATTTTTTATATTATTTAATATTAATTTAATTATTATCGATTTAATTTTAATTTTATCAATTTGATTTCGGTTGAATTTTTAACATCTAATTTTCTATTTTTATTGATTTTAAAACCGAATCGACTTTAAAAATTATGGCAATGATTATGAAAACTAAAAATCAAACTACGTTATTAAATATATTCAACTTTTGTATTTTAAAGAATTTTATTTATATCATTATTTTCTTAAATTAATGTTCATCGATGACCGTTATTTTTTTATTAATTTTATTATTACTTTAATATTTTGATCTTATTTATTTAGATTTCTGATTCTAACATTACTTGCATCCATAAATCTAAAACGTGATAAAACTTATATATATATATATATATATATATATATATATATATATATATATATACCACTAAGTCCACAGGATACTCAAGGGGTAATAACAGTGTATGTAAATACAACAATCAAAAATTAATAACACAGCCTCTGGCAAAAGGCATGCATATATATATATGTATATATATATAAACTCAGCTTGATATTGTATCAGAGAAAGCCAAAGTCCCACTGAATTCAAGTATCATAGCCTAGTACGAATCATTTTGACGGAATCCTTTCAAAATGAAAAGGTTTGGTAGAATTTAATTAAATAATGAATTCTATTATTAAAAATTTAAAATACTTTCATCTAAATTAAGCGGTTTATATTCGACTAAGACTTTTTAAAAAAAATTATAATTTTTTTAAAGTAAATAATTTTTGCAGAGCTTATGAATTTTTAATAAATTTTATAGAATTTGTAAATTTAGGAATTAATTTTAAATTTGAGAACAGTACTGCAAACATTGCAGGAAAATAAATTATATGTCAAACTGTCGAAATGTCAATTTTGACTCACAAAATTGTGTTTTCTGGGAGATATGGTTAGTAAAGAAGGTATAAAGGTAAACTCCCAGAAAATAGAATCAATTGCTAATTGGCCATAGCCTACTAATGTGACTGAGGTGCGCAGTCTCCTTGGTATGGTTGGATATTACCAATGATTTATTAAGGATTTCTCGAAGATTGCTACTCTATTAACTAAATTGACTAGGAAACAGAAAAGATTCCAATGGACAGATGAATGTGAAAGAAGTTTCCAAACTTTGAAGTCATGTCTCACATTTGTACCAGTGTTAACGTTACCAACGGAGAATGATATATTCATAATGTACTGTGATGCATTTAGAGTTGGATTGGGTTATTGTAATATCCTAAAAATTTGCATAACAAGTTTCTGTGAAATAAGTTCTCAGTATGTGGATTAAAATTATCGAAATGGCTAAGGATAATTTTAAAAACTCAGTTACAGCGAAAACGAGAAAATTTTTCTGAAATCGTCGGTACCGATATAACTACCGAAAAATAGCAGCACAGTCGGCGGATGAATCTCTGAATTTGGATTGAGGGTAAATGATAATGTATATTCATGTGTGAATAGAGTAAAAAAAAAATATGAGAAAATATTTAAGAACACTGATAAAGTAAGTGATAACAAAACTGTAAATAAAGGGTACTTTCGGTGAATAGTGAATTTCAACAGTTTGAGTTTTAGAGTGGTTCTGAAACTATTTTTATTAATTAATATTAATAAAAATAAGATGTTTGAATATTCACTTTGAATTTTGATTCCCGACGGAATTTTCGGAATGATTTACCGAGCGAAAAAGGACCAAAAATAATTTTTGAAAAATTGGAGGACCAAAAGGCTAATTTGTCAATTTTTGTCTTATTATATAAGCAAAAACTTAGCCAAATTTTCTGCCATTTGAGTTCTTCCACCATGAGCAATTTCCTGTCTTCTCAATTGATTTTCTTTCATGATTTGTGAAGGAAAAATGTTATAAATCGTAAACTAAAACCATATAAACACTAATCTACCAAAATTAGCCATAGAAAATCAAGAAAAATTGAAGAACATGCCAAAGAAAATTTCGGCCATTTGAGGTAATTTGTGTAAAGTGTTTATTTGTTTGATTTTATGGTTTAATTAGGTTGTTTAGATGTTGTTGAGATTGGGTAAATGATTTAATTGCATCAATTGATGCATTAAATAATTTTCCCCAATTTTCAAACCCTAATTGAAGTTGTGAGTTTGGATTTTGTGTATATGGATTAGGATGTGTAAATTGGCTTTAAAATAAGTTAATTGTGTATTAATCGATGTTTAATTGACGTTCGTTTCGTTGTAGAAAATTCGTTTGGAGAAAATCACCGATTTTGGCCTAAACCGAGGATTTGAGGAATCAGGTAGCAAATCCATTGCATTTGGTGATTTGGAGTGTTAGGTGAGTCTTCTATGCATCCAATTACTTGCCCTAATTGATAAAATGAAATTTGGAATCTAATTGTGGAAATTGAGTTATGGCCGAACCCTAATTTGTGCCATTTGCCTAGTTTTGTTCATACTTTCGACTTGTTTTTTCATTGCATATTTGATTCATTTGATGAATATTATTGAGTTGTGGTTGTTGCCTATAAATTGCTTTTCATGTGCTTGTTTATTGATAATTGGATCAATATCAATATTGCACAGAAACCATGCCGAAAAATCTGTAGGCGAACCATTTGAATGCCCCCGTCGCCAGCGACACATGCCAATTGCGTCAACTTTTTAACCGCAAATGACCAAAATATGTTTATTCCTATTTTTTGTCGTTAGGCCTTTGGTCATCGTTTAATCGATAATTATTGATGTATTATTGACTTTAGACTCATCCAATTGATTTCTGATGAGTTATTGATATTGTCGATGCCATTGTTTTGAAATGGCATCTACTGATGTGATTATTGCTTCTATTGACTCCAAGGTGATTTGACAGAGCTGCCATTCTGACAAGGTAGTGAGTTTATGCTGTCAGCCTTGTGCACATTGTATTGATTTGATACCCTGTACTAGGAATGGATGTCCTAGTCATAAGACCCGTACAACCTTATCTTATGTATATATTTTATATGTGATTTGTGCTTGGCACATTTTTATGCGTTTCATGGCTCTATATCTGTCATTTCCATCTTGTCCATGTGATATTGATTCTATTGATGTGATTGTTTACTTATAGTCATATGTTGTATTTGATTCTGTAATTACAGAGTTTTTGAGCAGATTGATCCATTTATTTTCATCTGCCTACTGCTTATTAATATTCCATTATCTGTTATTAGTCGATACATATTAGATTCACTGAGTATCATATATACTCACCCTCTTACTGTTTGCCCTCTCAGGTGCAGAGTAGGAGGTAGATATCCCAGCTCTTTTGGCTCTTTGTGGATTCTACAGATCTTGTGTCAGTGTAATATTATGAACACTGTATTATTTTGTATGTTCATATCCTAGCTGCTCCATGGGTTTTGTATGGTATAGTTAGAGTATGAACATGTATGTATGGGAATATTGGAGATTATTAATGAATGACAGAGTGATAGAATGAATAGTGTTTATGTGAGTGATTGGTTATATATTGCTATATGATTGATGATGGGTTTCTGTTGCAATATTGGTTATAGTTGTATTTTTCGCTGTGATATTGTGAGTGATTGCATAGTATGAGATTGATGGGTTTTACGGGTGCCGGTCGCCTCGGCATCTCCAGCAGCCTAGGACAGTAGCGATCTGGAAACGGATCGTGATAGAGGTGGTATCAGAGCTCTGTGTTTGTAGATATCAGAGCATGTGTTTATAGATAACAGAGCATAGGTTACATAGGAATAGTAATTAAGTATAGTATGGGTAGAGTTAAGGGAGCCATGGAGCATAGGAATTCATGTATCATCATTTGTTATATTCATCAAATATGTATAAGTATTATGCATTTCTGTAATATACTGAGTACGTGTTTTGGTTATTTTTAGACAGTTTACAGAGATGTCTGTCGACAGAGACAGAGGTACCAGAGAGGCAGAGGTAGCTTCTAATGAGTCCCTAGTTAAGGAAGTTTCTATTTTTGAGGGACCGTCTAGATCTCGTCAGTCTACAGGGGATACAGAGAGGATTGATGACCCTTGGAGATATGAGATGATGAGGGGGATGATGGATCTGTGTAGGGAGCTAGCAGAGTTGAGGCGGGAACGACAGAATGTACCACCACCTCCAGTACTAGCAGCAGTGCCACTCCCTATTGCACCTGCTATAGTACCAATTGCTCCAGCTCCTGTACAGCTAGTTGTGGTTCCTGAGGAGCTTGTTGTGCAGGGAGCCTACAGAGTTATTAATGAGGGCGGAGTATCTATGTTTAGCTTTCTGGAGCTAAACCTTCCCGAGTTTAGGGGCGATAGAGGCAGTGATCCAGTAGAATTTCTAGAGGAGGTTGATAAAGTAGTTAGGAGACTACCTTGTTCTGATCTTAGAGCTGTAGAGTTGGTTGGATTGTTGTTAAAAGGGAAAGCATGGGCTTGGTTTTCGAGGAGGATGGAGCCCAGACTGTATGGTGGGCATCCATCCTCATGGGCTGAGTTTCGACAGGGTCTGATAGATGAGTTCATTATTGAAGGGGTGAAGACCCGTAACTTGATTCAGTTTGAACAGTTAGAGCAAGGGGACAAGACTGTAGAGGAGTATGCAAATGAGTTTATTATATTGAGTAGATATGCTACTCACATTGTTCCTACTGAGGCTGACCTGATCAGTAGGTTTAGGAGAGGATTACATGCCTCGTTTCACAATGTCTTAATTGCTACAGAGTTTAAATCTTTGACGACAGTTATAGACAAAGTTGCACAGATGGAAGAAAAGTATAAGGCAGAGAGGGATAAGAGAGATCATAAGAGGAAAGGAGGACCAGGATCCCATAGTAGGTGGGGGAAGAGCATCTCCCAGCCTAGATTGATTGAGCCAGTGCCTCAATTTGATCAGGGACCTCCATCTGGTAGTCAGAGGAGGAGGATTCAGAGTAGAGGAGCATCAGTGTAGTCTGCACCTGCATATTCACAGGGTTCTTCCAGACCTATCACTCATATGCCTAGTATACCCATTTGTGATTTTTGTGGCAGAAGGCATGGAGGGGAGTGCCGTAGGTAGTCAGGTGCTTGCCTGAAGTGTGGGCAACATGGTCATTATATTAGCAGATATCCCTTATGGGACAATCAACAACCATCTGCTGCATAGTCTCAACCTATAGTACAAATAATTCAGAATGTGGCTAGATAGGCTCCTAGTAGGGGTAGAGGCAGAGGTCAGGCATCCAGTAGTGATCAGGCCCCAGTAGATAGAGGCCAAGGAAGAGTTTTTCCTGTTAACACCCAAGAGACACAAAGATTTGATGATGCAGATATAGGTATAATTTTAAATATAGAATGTCATAACAGATGCATTGTTTGACTCAAGTGTTATGCATTCTTTTATTTGCATCACAGTTAAATAGAGAAAGATAATTATTGAATGTGTCCTTAGAGATAACTATAACTATAAGAGAAAATATAAAAATGAATTATGATTATTATCCGAGATGTGTTATTGAATTGATAATAATACTTTTATGTGCTAATGTGATAGAGTTGCCTGTGTTACAACTTAATATGATACCTGATATGAATTGGTTAACTGCACTGGGAACAGTTATTGATTGTTACAAGAAGAAAGTCAAATTCAAGTTGTCATAGTTAGAGTTCCAGAGTGATAAGTATGAATTTAGAATTAGTTTCATTTCTGTTATTCAGGCTAGAAATATGATAAAATTAGATGGTATAGCATATCTAATATATGTAATGAAGGTGTAAACGACTTTAATTGGGATTGATCAAATACTTATGGTCCGAGAGTTCCTTGATATTTTCCTAGAAAAGTTGTCAGGGGTACCCTGATAAAGAGATAGAGTTTGGAATTTAGGTGTATCTAGGCACCTATTGAATTGAAAGAGCTAAAGACGAAATTATAGAAATTGTTGGATAAGTTTGTCATAATATTTATAGATGACATTCTTATCTCTTCTAAGAGTGAAGAGAAGCATGTAGAGTACTTGAGGACTGTGTCACAGACACTGCAAGAACATTAAATGTTTGCTAGAATGTCTAAATGTCAGTTTTGGTTAATAGAAATGAATGAGTTAATTGATATGAGTATAGAGTTAGATTGGAGATCCCAGGATCGTAACCAGACTCTGATAGCCCAATGTCGGGCTAAGCCATTGTAAATTGATAATATAAAGTGACCCAAGATCGGGATCCATATTTTTATGAAGTTAAAGAAAGATGTTCAAAAATAATAAGCATTAGAGTTCAAAGATGAGGATATGTGTTATGGAAGTTTAAAGGTAAGTGAGACCATATAAAGTATTAGAAAGGATTGACAGTGTAGCATAAAGTTTGGCTCTTCCTTTAGGTATGAGCCATGTTAATTGGTGTTTCATATCTGAATGCTATGAAATTTTATGCCAGAATTGTTATAAGTATTGAAATGCAAAATATTGATATTATTGAAAAAAATGTCGTAAGAATAGAGCCAATAGAAAGTATAAATCGTCAAGTCTAATAAATTCGGAATAAAGAGATTTCAATGGCAAAAGTGTTATGAAGAATCAATATATGGAAAAGTGTACATGGGAAAATGAGTGAAACATAAAAGTCAAGTATCTGTTATTGTTCCAATATAGAAATACATATTTATTTGAAATTCGAGGCCGAATTTTTTTGAAGGAGGGTAGAATGTAATACCCTAAAAATTTGCATAACAATTTTCTGTGAAATAAGTTCTCAGTATGTGGATTAAAATTATTGAAATGGCTAAGGATAATTTTAAAAACTCAGTTAGAGCGAAAATGAAATTTTTTTTCGAAAATCGTTGGTACCAATATCGCTGCCGAAAAATAGCAGTACGGTCAATGGATGAATTTTTGAATTTGGATTGAGGGTAAATGATAATGTATATTCATGTGTGAATACATTAAAAAGAAATATGAGAAAATTTTTAAGAACACTGATAAAATAAACGATGGCAAAATCGTAAATAAATAGTACTTTCGGTGAATATTGAATTTCGACAGTATGAGTTTCAGAATGGATCTGAAATTATTTTTATTAATTAATATTAATAAAAATAAGATGTTTGAATATTCACTTTGAATTCTGATTCCCGACGAAATTGTCAGAATGATTTACCGAGCGAAAAAGGACCAAAAATAAATTTTAGAATATTAGAGGACCAAAAGGGTAATTTACCAATTTTTGTCTTATTATATAAGCAAAAACTTAGCCAAATTTTCTACCATTTGAGTTCTTCCACCGTGAGCATTTTCCTTTCTTCTCAATTGATTTTCTTTGATGATTTGTGAAGGAAAAGTGTTACAAATTATAAACTAAAACAATACAAACACTAGTCTACCAAAATTAGCCATAGAAAATCAAGAAAAATTGAAGAACAAGCCAAAGAAAATTTTGTCCATTTGAGGTAATTTGTGTAAAATATTTATTTGTTTGATTTTATGGTTTAATTAGGTTGTTTAGATGTTGTTAGGATTGGGTAAATGGTTTAATTGCATCAATTGATGCATTAAACAATTTTCCCCAATTTTCAAACCCTAATTGAAGTTTGAGTTTGGATTTTGTGTATATGGATTAGGATGTGTCAATTGGATTTAGAATAAGTTAATTGGGTATTAATCGATGTTTAATTGACATTCGTTTCGTTGTAGAAAATTCGTTTGGAGAAAATCGCCGATTTTGGCCTAAACTGAGGATTTGAGGAATCGGATAGCAAATCCATTGTATTTGGTGATTTGGAGTGTTAGGTGAGTTTTCTATGCATCAAATTACTTGCCCTAATTGATAAAATAAAATTTGGAATCCAATTGTGGAAATTGAGTTATGGCCGAGCCCTAATTTATGCCATTTGCCTAGTTTTGTTCATACTTTCGACTTATTTTTCCATTGCCTATATGATTCATTTGATGAATATTATTGAGTTGTGGTTATTGCCGATAAATTGCTTTTCATGTGCTTGTTTATTGATAATTGGGGTAATGTCAATATTGCGCTGAAACCATGTCAAAAAATCCATAGGCCAACCATTTGAATGCCCCCGTCGCTAGCGACAATGACATGCCAATTACGTCAACTTTTTGGCCTCAAATGACCAAAATATGTTTCATTTTTGGTCGTTAGGCCTTTGGTCATCGTTTAATCGATAATTATTGATGTATTATTGACTTTAGACTCATCTAATTGATTTCTGATGAGTTATTGATATTATCGATGCCATTGTATTGAAATGGCATCTACGGATGTGATTATTGCTTCTATTATTTTTTGGTCGTTAGGCCTTTGGTCATCGTTTAATCGATAATTATTGATGTATTATTGACTTTAGACTCATCTAATTGATTTCTGATGAGTTATTGATATTATCGATGCCATTGTATTGAAATGGCATCTACTGATGTGATTATTGCTTCTATTAACTCCGAGGTGATTTGACAGAGCTGCCGTTTCGACAGGGTAGTGAATTCTTGCTGTCGGCCTTGTGCTCATTGTATTGATTTGATACCCTGTACTAGGAATGGATGTCCTAGTCATAAGACCCGTACAGTCTTATGTTATATATATATTTATATGTGATTTGTGCTTGACACATTTCTATGCGTTTCATGGCTCTATATCTGTCATTTCCATCTTGTCCACGTGATATTGATTCTATTGATGTGATTGTTTACTTACAGTCATATTCTATATTTAATTATATAATTACAGAGTTTCTGAGCAGATTGATCCATTTATTTGTTGGAAATCGAAATTAGAAAAGGGCAGCGGAATAAAATTTTTATTCGATTTCCTCCATGATCCATATGAAGATCCAGATCAGAAGGTTAGGTTTTATACCTTTGGTTGATGATTCGACTAAGAAAGAACGATTCTGAGTCAGGAGCAGAAGCTTTTGCACCTTCTGCCTCTACGGTATCCACACGAACGGATCGTATCTCTTTTGATTCATCTCACGAACAAGAAGATAATCTCCAAGACGTTTTGCTAGATTCGTCTAAGAGAATTAGGATTAGAGTTCACTTCTTTTTTCTGAAAAAATGGCAGAAAAGTTAGTCTACCCTAAAAATAACATCATATATGTATTTATAGGCATTAACCCTAGCATTAGGTTAACCAATAAAACCCTAATTCGGCCCATCTAACTTGGGCTCGAATTTTGGGCTTATATTAGTTCTTAGCTAAATAATTTAGCCCAATGCTTATTTTTTAATCCATCATATGAATTAAAATTCCTATTATCGATCCGATCTAAATGTATGACCCTACAGGTTCCCATAACATT
>CANXYC010458568.1:0-12124 GCA_948193065.1 Aleurites moluccanus
ATCACTTATACAACATATTACCAACTCTTATACACTTAGTTCATCATTTCATATTAAACATACACCATATTCAAACTTAGCTTTCAAGTACTCAAATCAATCATTCTTTACATATCAAAACCCATACATTTCCATCATTTCCAACACTTATTCATATTCAAACTTTACTTTATAAATCATATTAGCCTAATACCTTAAACTAACAAAGTCCATATTGAACAACTTGAATGGAATTCATTCCATTCATCTATTTTTCAATGTCATTTCATCAAATATCATATAAATGCATCAAATGTACAACATTCATCCATTTAAACCTAACAAATACCAAAGCATCAAACCATTTTTCCTCGTTCAATATTTCGGCCAAAGTGACTTTATTTCCAAATGAATTTCTTTCCATCTTTTAATCATCAATTCATTACATATACACTAAATTCAACTCATTCCATCATTTAAACCTATAAAATAACAAAGTATAAACCAAACCCTAGTTCAGACATGGTTCAGCCTAGCTAACTTCCATTCCAAATCAATTTGTTTCAATCATTCAACCACTAATTCATGCTATACACATCAAATAAACAACATTTGAAGCAATTAATCCATCAAAACAACAATTTGATTTCAAGTTCTTCCTATTAGGGTTTCAATCCAAGTTTTCGAATTCTAACCATAAAAAATGTGTTTTGATCACTAATATACAACAAGGAACATCATATAAACATAATTGAATCAAAAGAATTCAAAAACCAACAACTTACCAAAAATTCTTCAAAATCTTCTTTGCATTAAATTGTTACTTTTTCAAGTTTTTCTTTCAAATCTATGGTTATATTAGTGTTTAGGATGATGGAATTAATCTATTTCCATCAAAGATTGAAAGAAAACAATAAGAAATGAAGGTGGTGGATGGTGGTTGAAATGAAGAAAGAGGAAAGAGAAAAGTTGCTGCAATTTTTGGCTTGATGAAGATGATGAGCAATGAAGGGGTGGGAAAAATTAGCCTAAATATCAAAGATGTGATCCTATGCTTTAGGTTTATGGTACTTTTGGTGAAACCTAGCCATCCAACCATCCATTTCTTCATTTTTTCATCCAATGGTTGGATTTAATCAAGCCTAAAATCATTCTATAAGGTTGCATACACTATATAACTCCATATTGCAAAAGAAAAAACCAAAATAGCCTTAGTATAAAAGAAGCACCTCGATTGAGCAGCTTGCCGGGAACTATTTTCAACCGGGTTTAATTCTCCAACTATTATTCAAATAAAATTAATAATATCATTTTCATGTCCTTAAATTTTTTTCTACCTTCAAATATAGTGTTAATTCCATCAAAATTCGAAGGGGGTATGAAATGACCATTTTGCCACCCAGTTCACCAAAAATTCAAAATTTCCCGATTTTATCCTAACAGCCTTTAAACTACTTCTATGCATAAAATCAACTTATATAACATGCATAACTATCAATTTCATGCATAAATACATAATATCAACATGTTCAAAAGAAAGAAAAAATTTCCCCCTAAGTTCCCCTTAAAGGTTCAAATGAGGTTTAGGTTGAGGTGTTACACCAGGCAAGCAATCAGACTGCCGCCTTCCCAAAGAAATCAGTTTAAAGACAATCCAACCACTGATCCAAGGTGAAATTTTGATCCGGGAGTACAATCCGACCGCCACCTCCTAAAGAGCGAATTGTCAAGTAAAAGGCAATCTGACCATCAATCCAACCACCAATCCAGTGCTTCAATCAAGACAAGGTGGAACTCCAATTCAGGCTAGCAATCAGACTGCCGCCTTCCCAAAAAGCAAGGGAACAGGTATCATCTCCTAACTTTTCCTATTTCTGATAAAGCATCAAAATAGGCAAATATCTTTTATTTTGGTAGAGCATCAAAATAAAGAGTCCAAAACATGATAAGTTAGGCATAAATCAACCCTCCTTCGCAAGAAGGGAAAACTACGTGGGTTTTGATTCCCATTCAACGGGATATGCAGGCAAGCTACATAAGGGCTTCAAATCCAAAAAGATTAAAGCGATCTCTTTTCTTTATTTAATGCTTTATTCAATGTATTATTCAGGGAATGTGTGATCGACCTAGAACCCATAAGGGCTAGACTTGATATCCCATATTTTGAGATTCTTGAATTGTAATAATTTAATCATCGCTCTCTTAACTGCTTTACTGCTTTATTTTCATCTAATATATTCAAGCATCTATGTATCTCATCCTTTAAAAAGCTCATGAAAATGCTTTAAATCAAGGTTAAAATTAAAAGCCAGGTTCAACTGAAAACTTATTCCCTGAATCCTCTTTGGTTTCAAAGACTAGTGCACTTATTTTCCTTTGGGATAAATTTGGAGTCAAAATGAGTTTTTTACCTTAAAATTTTCCCAACAAAAATAACTTAAGGTGGTGACTTCAAAACGTCGAAATCATTTTCAAAAGGCGCTCAGGCTACCTCCTCCATGAGAAATCATTCCCTAAAATTAGCATCCCAACCTCCTTAGAAGAGCAGTGCTTGGGCGAGGCCTCACAATGGTTAGCAAAAAAGGGATAGAAGTAGAACCAGCCAAGTCAAAGGCCATTTTAAAGATGCCAACTCCTAAGACAAAGGAAGAGATTAGAGGATTTTTGGGGCGTTTGCAGTACATTAGTCGGTTCATTTCCCAACTAGCTGATGTTTGTGGACCTATCTTCAAGTTATTACGGAAAGGAGTTCCTAAGGAGTGGAATGATGAATGCTAGCAAGCCTTTGAAAGAATCAAGCAGTATTTGCTCAAACCCCCTGTTTTGTAACAACCAAGGCCGGGCAAACCTTTGCTATTATACCTCTCAGTGACTAAGGAAGCTATAGGTGCAATGCTAGCCCAAAATGCCACAGACTCACATGAAGAGAATGTTGTTTACTACCTGAGTAAGCGCATGCTTTCTCATGAACTAAAGTATAACCAAATTGAGCAACTTTGCCTCACTTTGGTTTGGGTATGCCATAAGCTACAACATTATTTAGGTTTATACACTACGCATGTTCTCACTGACAAGAGCCCTTTGAAATTCCTTATGGACATGCCGATTTTTGATAGCAAAATGACGCGATGGTTGGCGGTTCTAGTAGCTTTTGATCTTAAATATGTTCCAAATAAAGCCATTAAAGGGAGTGTAATAGCTGACCAATTGGCTGTTGCCCCAATAAATGATGAACCCTTTGAGCTTGTGTTTCCGGATGAGGACATCTTGAAAATAGAGCCAAAAGTATGGAAGTTATATTTTGATGGAGTAGCTAATCATAAGCGTTATGGTGCTGGAATAGTATTAGTCACACCATATGGGAATCATTTACCCATGGCTGTTAAGTTAGCCTTTGAGGTGATGAATAATAAAGCTGAATATGAGGCTTGCATATGTGGTTTAGAGGTTGCCAATAATATGATGATTGATTATCTGGAGGTCTATGGCGATTCTAATTTGATCATTTCATAAGCTCTTGGTAAATTGAAGATAAAGGAAGAGCGTTTGGTTCCTTACCATCAATGCTTGACTGACCTAGCAGAAAATTTCCATGAGCTATCTTTCCATTACCTACCTCGAGCTAAGAATCAGTTGCTGATGCCCTGGCTACCCTAGCTTCTATAATAAACATGATGGGAAATGAAATTGTTCATCCCATGGTTATCGAAGTACGAAGACAATCGGGTTATGATATAATATATATGCAAGTTCAATTGGCCGATGGTAAGCCGTGGTATTGGGATATATTCAATTTCCTGAAAAATGAGCAATATCTGGAAGGGGCATCCAAATTGGATCGAAGGACAACAAGGCAATTGGCTAGTAATTTCATACCGAATGGCGATGTCCTATATAGGAGGCCTTAGGACAACATCCACCTCAGATGCGTGAAAGAAGAGGAAGCTCAGCAAATTATGGAATAGGTACATAGTGGTGAAGAAGGCCAACACATGAATGGTTTAGAGTTAGCCAGAAAAATCACAAATCTAAGGTATTTTTGGCTTATGATGAATACAGATTGTGCCAAGTTTGTATAGAAATGTCACAAGTGTTAGATATTTGCAAAGCTTCTGAAGCGACCTCCGGTCCTATTACACCTAATTGCAACTCCTTGGCCTTTTGTTATATGGGGCATTGATGTTATAGGGCGTATCAGTTTGAAATCCTCGAATAGGCATTAATATATTTTGGTGGCAATAAATTACTTTACAAAATGAGTAGAAGTAACCTCTTATCAAGTGTTGAATTCTAAAAAGGTAGAACACTTTATTCAGACTAACATCATTTGTCAGTTTGGATTGCCTTTTGAGGTCATCACTGATAATGGATCTCACTTTCAAAAGGAAGTAATAAGCTTGCTTAAAAGGGAAAAGATCCAACATCATCAGTCTTCCCCTTATTGTCCTCAAACCAATGGGGTAATCGAAGTAGTAAACAAGACCATAAAGACAATTGTTCAGAAGATGATCACTAATCACAAAAGTTGGCATGAACACCTTCCATTTGCATTATGGGGGGTATCGAACTTCCATTCGCATGCTAACTGAGGCAAATCCTTATTCTCTAGTATATGGGATGGAGGTAGTACTTCTAATTTGTGCCAGTTGATTGCATTATTCTATCCTATTTCCTTTGCTCGCTCTACAAGTTGAAAACCTAAAAGGGCAGCTCGTGCAAAAGTAAGAGCTTTCAAAAAAAAAATGATGCCTTTGTTTCGAATTGGATTCCATTAGTTTAGTCTTGTTTCATTTAAAAAAAAAATCAAAGTCATGTTTTATCCTATCTCATTTGTCAAAGTCGAATTCAAAAATTCAAATTTTGTCTTTATTCTTTATTCAATAAATTAATGTAAAAAAAATCCAGAATTCCAAGAATCAAAAGCAAAGTCTGAGCAATATATATATATATATTAGTCTAAACAAAATCTAAAAGATAGAATTCAGAAAAGTCTAGGTCTTCATCCTTCTTGGATGAACATCCCTCGTGTCATCGAGATCCCTATCGTCAGCAGCAATCACCTCTTGTTCTGCTACTGTCTCTGCTCCATCTCCATCCTCTGTTGCAACAGCTACCTCCTCTGTTTTAGCCTCAATGGTCATGTCTGCCTCTAGCTCTGTTATCAAGGCAACTCTCCTCACCTTCTCAATAAGCCATACTGCCATGATAAACCAAACATCATAGTTTGCTAGCTTACCTGTCAAACCTCTTGGTTGAACAAAGCGTATGGATTGTCTCTAACCATTCATTATGGCCCGAGAAATCGGACCAGTAATCAAAGAAGTAGGAAATACAATCCCATCAGGAGGAGTACCTTGAGGTTGTCCTAACTGCCTTAGAATTATGCTCCCTTGATAAAAAGTGGTCATGGACATGCCCATTAAGTACACCATCTTATATCCATAGCTCATGGTGATGAATGATCTGATCTCATACCATGTACAAAGCCAAAGCAAACTCTCAAGGTTCGGCTCCAAAATCCAAGTAGCCCATTCCTTTTCTGAGTTGAAATGTATTAAGGTCCTCCACATGCGGTACTGAGAAGCAAAATAAGGCATCCTGTCTAGAGGGCTCACCACTCAAAGATGGTCTTTAAGCCAAACCTAAAAGGAAATAAGAGTTAGAAAAGAAGTCTAAGTAATGATGAAAGAAAAGGGGAAGAATAAAGTGCTCTTATCTAAAGTATGACTGGGCTACCAGACCAAGGCCTTTCGACTCTATAGTTGCAATCCAAGCTCTACAAGGTCTCTGCCAAAATAAGACTGGCAATAGTAGAACCTCGCTCCATCTAATCCACTAACTCCACTATCCAGATATCTCCCCAGCCAGGTGAACTGAAGAATAAGCATCCAACAGTCAAATACAATATCAAGGCAGTCATCCTAAGCTTCTGCCTAACTTTATCCCTAAGATCTTCTTGATACTAGAACTCTGCCATGATTCAGTCAGGTTGATTTGATCCTCCCTTACCATAAAGTCAGCAAGCGCATGACTCAGTCTTAGAAGTCTCCTGAAACAATGAAAATACCCTACCTAGTATTCAGGAGTGGCTAATGTAGCATCTGGATTGCTTCCAAGGATAGCACTAAACTCCTTGAAAGTGGGGCACATTTCCTCCATGCTAGCCCCAAACCGAAACACATGGTTCATGGCATAAGGCAGACCTTAAGGAAATTCCAATCCACTTTCACTCCCCTCAAAGTCAAGACAGAATTAATCCCATACTTGCCTAAATTGATCCTTTCGACCTTATCTAGGTTCTTAGTCCACAAAAACATGTGATGACTATAGTAAAGCTCTATAAGAGAAGAAAATAAAGTTGAAATAAAAGAAAGAAGTGTAGAATATGATGATAAAGAGTCAAGGTGAATTTTTTAATGAAAAATGAGCTTATTTATAGAAGAAAATAGGTTGAATTTGACCTAGGGAGCACAAAACAGTGCAGCACCACCACCTCTCCTTAACGGTGCCGCCCAATGTGGCTGGCGGAAGCACCACCTCATGGTAGCAGCGCCACAAAAGGCTAAAAAGGCTCAGGGCGACACTACCCAAAGTAGCCGATGGCACCACCCTCTTTGGCCGGCTGCAGCAGCTTCTTACACAGAAATCTGTGAGAAAATTTTAAAAAATTAGGTCCCAGGGGCATTTTAGGGCATTCCGATGCATTTAATTTTATTTAGTTGCATTTTTAGGGTATAAAATTTCATAACATTCCATAGCATTACATGATTTGCATAAGTTCGCATTCATTACACGGGAAAACATAATATAAAGTCATCAAATTCATTCATACATAGTTCATACATACATAATATCATCTATACATCATTGTCTGAATAAACAACAAAGAAAGAAAGAATAATAGTGTTTAAACAAGCTATTAGCCCCTCCGACGGCGCCGACAGGGGTCCTCTGGCGGACGATGTCTCTCAGCTTGAACCTCTAGGCAGGTCAGCATACCCACTAAAGCTTGTTTCATCTTGTACACCATTCTATAGGTATGATGGGCCCATTTAGTGATAATCTGCAGAAATAAGATGACAAAGTTAGAGATACTTTGCTAAAGAAAATTTCTGTCACAACCAATATTTGGATCGCGACAGTCCTAGGGTGCGGGAGATGCCGAGGCGACCGACACCCGTAGAACCCATCAATCACATCAATCCTATAACAATATTGCAGCGGAAATATATCTTACTCATCATCAATCACATAATAGTAAATATAGCCAATCACTCATATAACACTATCATACTGTCACACTGTTATTCATTCTGTAATTCTCTGAAAATACCACTTCATATCATTAATAATCTTCAATATTCCCATACATACATGTTCATACTCTAACTATACCATACAAAACCCATGGAGCAGCTAAGATATGAACATACAAAATAATACAGTGTTCATAATATTACACTGACATAAGATCTGCAGAATCCACAGAGAGCCAAAAGAGTTAGGATATATGCCTCCTACTATGCACCTAAGAGGGTAAACAGTGAGAGGGTGAGTATATATGATACTCAGTGAATCTAATATGCGTCAACAAATAACAGATAATGGAATATCAATAAGCAATAGACAGATGAAATAAATGGATCAATCTGCTCAAAGTCTCTGTAAATATAGGAGCAAGTACAGAATATGACTATAAGTAAACAATCATAACAATGAAGTACAAATCACATGGACAAGATGGAAATGACAGATATAGAGCCATGAAACGCATAGAAATGTGCCAAGCACAAATCAATATATATATATATATATATATATATATATATATATATACTGTACGGGTCTTATGACTAGGACATCCCTTCCTAGTGCAGGGTATCAATCAATACAATGTGCACAAGGCCGACAGCATGAACTCACTACCTTGTCGGAATGGCAGCTCTGTCAAATCACCTCGGAGTCAATAGAAGCGATAAACACATCAATAGATATCATTTCAAAACAATGGCATCGGCAATATCAATAACTCATAAAAAATTGATTGGATAAGCATAAAGTCAATAAAACATCAATAATTATCGATTAAATGATGACTAAAGGCCTAACGACCAAAAATGGGAACAAACATATTTTGGTCATTTGCGGCCAAAAAGTTGACGCAATTGGCATGCCATTATCGTTGGCGACAGTGGCATTCAAATGGTTGGCCTACGGATTTTTCGACATGATTTCGGCGCAATATTGACATTGCCCTAATTATCAATAAACATACACATGGAAGAAATTCCATAGGCAATAAAAAATAACTCAATAATCTTCAACAATTGAATCAAATAGACAAGGAAAAACAAGCCAAAAGCATGAACAAAAACTTAGGCATTTTGCACAATTAGGATTCGGCCACAATGGCCATTTTGCATATGGATTCCAAATTTCATTCTAGAAATTTAGGTAAGTAATTTTATGCATAAAAGACTCACCTAACACTCCAAATCACCAAGCACAATAGATTTTCTACCCAATTCCTCAAATACTCAATTTAGGCCAAAATCAACGATTTTCTCCGAATGAATTTTCTACAATGAAACGAACATCAATTAAACATTGATTAATACCCAATTAACTTATTTTATAGCCAATTTACACATCCTAATTGTGATACCCTAGAAATCCATAACATATATGCATGAAAAATTTCTCAGTATGTGGTCCATTAGTCTTGAATTAATGAGAAATAATTTTAGAAACACAGTTAGAAAGCAAATTTGACATTTTTCTGGAATCTGACGGTGTCTAGACACTGCTGAGAAATTAGCAATCCAGTCAACAGAAGAATTTCTAAAGTTAGCTTGGGGATAAAATATAACCATAATTTATATGTAATTTTGGTAAAAAGAAAGAAGTGAAAATTATTTAGGAACACTGAAAAGTAAAGAATGGCATTTTGGTAAATAAAGGATAATTCAAGGTGAATAGTGGAAATGAGTCAGTCGGAGTTACATAATGACTCCAGAACTATTTTTATAAATAAGGATAAATTAAAATAAGCATATTTCGTTTACAATGGTATCAAAATCTTCACAGAACTTTCGAAATAAATTTCAGAAGATTTGAGGATCAATATGCAAAGATTGAAACTTGAGGGATTAAGTTATAATTTTACACTCAATTTTATCTTATTTGGGTTGTAATTCACGGGTTGCAGCAGCTCCTTCTTCTCCATTTTCTTTCCTTGTGTCGTCCATCATTTTCTTCCATTTCAAATTCAAGAATTCATTTTCCTTATAGATTTTCTTGAAATTTTTATGGAAATATACTAATTCAAGGTTGCTTATCTCAATTCTACCATCAATTTAAGGTGAGGAGCAAGGATTAGGGAGGACTATTGCTTGAGAAATTCGGCCATAGAGGGTGGTTTTTGGTAAATTGTTAGTTTGTTTGATTTGATTAATGTTTTAGTGATTATTTGGGTTGAATTGAATGGGTAATTAGTTTAATTGCATTAGATTATCCATAATTGAAAGTAATTGCAATTTGAATGTTGAATTTGAAGTTGTAAAGGGTGAGATGTTGAATTAGTGTTTGGAATGTCAAATTGATATTAGAAATGTTCAATTGGATAGGAATGAACAACTAATTGATGGTTAATTTGATTTGGAATTGTAGATTGAAGGAATTGAGTTTTCAAAGTTTGCTCAATTTGGGGATTTTGGTGAATTGATGGAAATTAGCTATTGCATTGGCATTTGGAAGGCTTAGGTGAGTTTACATTGCATCAAATTACTTGAATGATTGATTAAATTGTTGAATTGAATCCAATTGTGTAATACCCTAAGTTGGCCGAACCCTAATTGACATAATGTGCCTATGCTTTTGTTTGATTTCCCTTGGTTTTTCCTTACCAATTTGACCCTAATTTAATGTTTTTCAAACTTGTTTTTGATGCCCTTGTGTTGTGAAACAATGTACCTTGTTATTGGATTGAATCGGTAAGCCTATTTTGCTCCAAACCCTAACCTATTGGCTTGCCATTGTGTGTTACCTTGTGTTTGATAATTTGCCTAGTTTATTTGTCATTGGCTTGTTGGTTTGCATGCCATAGGCCTACCAATTGAATACCATTGTCATTTGTGATAATGGTATGCCAATTGACCTTTTGGATTCGGCCACCAAACCAACTCTTGTTCTTTATCTTTATTGTTTATCCTAATATGTATCCTTGCCTAATTATTGTAATTCATTTTCCCATTGATTCATATTTCATGTGATTTGATTGATTTTGACCATATTGACTGTGAGGGTACCATTGTTGGATAATGGTATCAATTGATATGTGGCTTCTTTCTATTTGCCTAATTATGGTTGATAGAGCTGCCTCACCGACAGGGTAGTAGGTACATATTATCGGCAATATGCACATTGACTTTGATGCCCTAACTGGGAAGGGTTTATGGTTCTAATCATAGGACCTAATCAGTCTTATGATTATATGATATGTGAGAGACTATGAGATTATACATATTCTGCGAGTATGTTGCCCTTTTATCTGTCTACTATGATTTTTGCTCTACTTGTATATGACCATTGTTATTTCATACCTTTACCGACACTGATTCTGTAATTTCTATGATTTAACCTGAGTTATTTTTCTCTATCCTGTATAAACCATTATCGAGCTTATATTTCATTGCGATGCATGTAAATTCACTGAGTATCTTTCATGCTCACCTTTTTGTTTGTTTACCCCTTTCAGGAGAAGAGTAAGTTGCAGAATCCCGACATCTGTCTTCCGTGGATTTCTGCTGCAGTCTATTTGTATAAATTATGGATTTCTGTATTTATATTTGAGATTTCTTTATTTAGCTGCTCCATAGGTATGTATGGATTAGTTAGGAGATTAATATTGCACATATATATATATATTGATATTTATATTTGGAGTTATATGATGGTTTATGATGTTATATATGAATGTACAACCCACTACAGAATGTTTGACAGGATAATAGAATTGCTTAATGAATGGTAATTAATAAATGAATAATTAATTGAGGTTTATAGATTATGCATATAGTACTGGGTTCTACGGGTGCCGGTCGCCATTGGCATTTTCCGTGCCCTAGGACCGTCGCGGTCCAAAAAATTAGATCATGACAGAGGTGGTATCAGAGCACTAGGTTTACAGAATGTGAATCTAGGTAACAAATGAATAGTGACAGAAATTACAGAGGAATAGTGATTAGTTACATAATGGGGTAGAATTAAGTATACCATGGAGCATAGGATTTCCTTGTCATCTATTGCTGTTATCGTCTGTATTCTGAGGCTGTTTACATTTTCTAGACAGATTACAGAGATGTCTGACAGCAGAGATAGAGACACCAGGGAGGCTAGGATTGCCTCCAATGAGTCCCTAGTAAGGGAGATCAGTATACCTGAGGGTCCATCTCAATCCTGTCATGACCCAACTTAGGAGCCATGACGGTCCTAGGGTACGGGTGATGCTTATGCTACCAGTACCGCGAAGAACCCATAAAACTATACTATATGGCATGCAATACATTAATAAGCTCAAAATGGCTTAAACATCTTATGAAAAAATTGGGCAGCATCTCCTTTGAATAAGGAGCATGCCCAGCTGCTAAAAACATAAACAAGCACTTCAACTATATACTTCCATAACTATCTCAATATCAAGGATCCCTCTGGATCTTCACAACAACTTAATAACAACATCTGATCAACAGATCACAATCACACAATTCAAATTATAAAATTATATCTCCAAAATGCAACTTAGATAAAAAGATGCAACAACTTATATATATATATGCCAAACTTATTTACAGTACCATAGAACCTCTATTATGTACAATATTTACAAATACTTTAGATTTGGAATTTACATAGTACTAAAGTCAAAACTTCCACGGCGAGGATAGGATGCCAATGGAATATGGTCCTCACAGCTGACCTGAAATATTAACCACTGAAGGGGGTTAGTATAAAAATACTCAGTGAATCCAAATGTATAAAAATGCAGTAAATGATCTGAAATATTGGCTAATCAAATGTGGCTTATAGAATCAACATAAGATAGTAAATGAATAATAAAATCAAAATCTGTATACATATCAATATA
>CANXYC010458661.1:0-15953 GCA_948193065.1 Aleurites moluccanus
TAATTTTGGGAAACCTGGTCATTAATCCTAGATAATCGAATCTGATTAAGGAGAACGTCAAGATTGGATAATTACCTATTGATGAAATCTTAACCCTGGTTTTTACAAATCATATTTTCTCTTTCAAGTTTATTATCTTACTTTTATTTTCAACTTGTTTACTAAGAATTCACCCAACCTTATTATTTTCCAAATAATAGCAATAATTAGGAGTGATTCGTTGATATCCCCTTCCTCGTGGGAATGATACTTACTCATCATTATTACTTACCACGCGACCTGTATACTTGCAGTACCGCAAAGTCACAACAAACATCGTATTTTGTATGTATATAATTTAGTAGCTCCATGGGTTGTACAATGACATAGTTAGATTATTTATATGTATGTATGACATATTATGGAATATAATTAATGTTATGGCATGAAATGATGGTAAAAATAGCAAATTGCAGAATGAATTATAGACAGATTACAAAATGCCATAATGAATAGTAACTAAGTAATTGATTAATAAATTGATAGTAATTATTATTAGTATGTGATACTAGGTTCTACGGGTGTCGGTCACCTCTGTCATCTCCTGCATCTTAGGACTATCATGTTCTGAAATCGGGACGTGACATTCAGTATCGTAGAATATACAGAAAATTGACGTATACAAAATAGACGTGACAAGACATCCTATTGCTCCATGGTTTACCCTATGTCTATAGACACTTTATCTAGTTACTATTCATATTAGCCTATGCTATGATACAACCTCTGTCACGACCCGAAAAATAGGCGTGATGGTCCTAAGATGTGGGTACAGTGAGTGACGACCAAGACCCGTAGAACCCCTGTAATATCATAATACTATCATGCATTAATCATATTCAACATTCATTTATATCCATAATCTCAAATCATAATATCATATCATCCATATTGTCCTATTTTCAAGTCCAAATTAATCAATTTTAAGTATTTATATTAACAATCCAAAATAGTATTTTATCATTTTTTTCATTACTATAAATATCTACAGATCATATATTGATACAGACCATGGAGCATACTAGATTAAAACCAAAATACATAAGTAACAAATATTTACATAACCAAAAACAAACAACAGTTCCTCTGAGAAGAGACTAGAATCGCACTATTGCTTAGGACCTGAAAATGTTAAACCACAAATTAAGTGAGTATAAAATACTCAGTGAACTCACTATATACCAAATTACATGCAGAAAAAGTGATAGGTTTTAGGAATACAAAATTTAATAATCAAGGATCAAGGTTATGCACACCAATAATCACAAGAAAAATAATCCAGGTGAATTGAAAGGAAACAATACCAAAAAGTTAGCAATAATATAATTGGGACTCAATAAGAATCAAATATGGGTCCGTATGTACATAAGACAGATATAAGGGGTCTGTAACTGTAGTCAAGAACCATTGTGTATATAAGGTGGGCCAGACCTTATGGCTGAGACAAGTCCCTTCCTAACTAGGGTTCTGGACAATTAGCCCTGTCCAGTAGGCCACTGTGCACAGAGCTGATGATTTTTCCCCTACTACCCCATCAGTATAGTAGTTCTGTCAAATACACACATATATGGTAATAAATATAATATAAGATATCAATAAACCGGTTTCCTTGTTCAATATCTAGTATTAAGATAATATACAGTATTGACAATTTATGATCAAGAGTATAAGAGTTTAATTGTCTATCGATACAGTAACATTAACAGCTAATTAATAAATTCAAGGAAACAGGTATAGGTCAAGTATCAATATGTCAACTCATAACCATTGCTACCATTGTCATTGGCTAGCCAATGTTGCTGTCAATAATGACATTGGACTTAAGCAATTAACATAAAATATCAAGGTTTCATTTAGGAATTTCATCGAACATATGGTGTGCATAAGTTTGAACTTTATTTGGTGAGTAATGGGTGCATTATTGCCAAATACCAAAGTATCAATAACAAGTCCACAAGTAGGTTTAGCAATTTTACAATTAATAACATCAATTGTATCAAAATGGCTTTGGAAAAGGAAAGGAAAAACAAAGAAAAAATATAGGCAAAAATTCAAAGTGGCCATTCGGCCAACCATCAATTCACAAGGCAATTTTTCAAAATTCATTCAAATGGTTTAGGCATGTAATTTAGCATATAGGAAGCTCACCTAATAAATGAAATTACCAAAATATCCTTCCAATTCTCCAATTGCCGCAAAGTAAGCAAAATGGACAATCTTCACATTTTTCCTCTAAATGAATTTCTACACCAAAATAAACTATCTAATTAGCTTTTAATCATCAAAATAACAATTCTAATGACTAAATTATTAATTAAACTTTACTAATCTCAATTTGAGTTTCATACACAATCAATTTAGGGTTAGAGAATTGGGAATTTTGCCAAAACATGATAATTAATGTAATTAAACAACTTAACTATTCTAAACAACATCTAAAACACCTAAGTAATCCTTAAATCAAAGCAAATTCATGACTTACATGGAGGTAAGACCTTGGCCAAACACCAAAAGAAATTAATCCCAAGAATTTGCTAGCTTCCTTGAAGAAATTGGGATGAAAAGGATTGATTTAGCTTTGATGTTAGGTTTTTAATTAGTTTTTCTTTTGAAATTTTGCAACAAAATTGATGGGTTTGGTTAGGAAATTTTCGGCCACCATAGAGAGGAGAGGAAGATAAAGATGTTAAGTATGTAGAAAATTCTATTTAAGCCTTTATATAGTGTATAGTTTGGTGTATTTGTAAATAAGTCCTTCGTATTCTCTGTATTTATGTTTTTACCCGATAACTTCCTTAATTTATTCTAGTTATTCTGTTTTGATTCAAGTTTGGATGTAAGAAATGAAAAAGCTCATTTTGAGCTACTCTATTTATTAAAAATAGTTATGGGTCAATTTTGAATCCCATACAGTGGATTTTCAAAATTGCCGTCAATTTTACCATTAATTACAATTTTGCCACTCTTTAAAATTTCAATGTTCCCAAATATCTTTCAGTTCTTTCTTTTACCATAATTTCACATAAAATTAATTAACATAATCTCCCCAGGTCTGGATAAAAATTTATTAAATTAGCTGGACTGCTATTTTTCCGGGCGGTGTAATTAATACCAATATTTTCTAGGACAGTGTCACAAAAGTGACCCGATTATAGCTAAAAAATTCCCGGGTGTTACACTACTACTCTTGATTTTATTGACTATAATACTTGTGTGGATTACATAAAGGGAAAACAAACCAAAAAGTCAAAAAAATATGCTAAGAGGAGTTCATAAATATTAGAGATCATACATACAGATATTTATTGTCCAGATATTGACGCCTATGGTCAAAAATATTTTATCACCTTTATTGATGATTATTCACGTTATATGTTTCTCTACATACTTCATAATAAGTTCAAGGCATTAGTTGCTTTTAAGGCATTTAAATTAGAAGTAGAGGAACAATGTGGTAAACAAATTAAAATCGTGAGATCAGATAGAAGTGGTGAATTTTATAATAGATACACTGAAGATGGACAAGCACCTAGTCCATTTGCAAAGTTTTTTCAAGAGCATGGGATAGTTGCCCCAACACACTATACCTGGTTCTCCAGACCAGAATGGTGTAGCAGAGAGAAGAAACCAGACTTTATTAGATATGGTGCGAAGTATGCTTAATAGCTCTAAGCTACCTAAGTCCTTATGGATTGAAACACTAAAGACGGTCATGTACATATTAAATCGAGTTCCAACCAAGGTTGTCTCAAAGACACCATTTTAGTTATTTAAAGGTTGAAAATCGAGTTTGAGACATGTACGCATTTGGGGATGTTCGTCTGAAGTGAGAATTTATAACCCACAAGAAAAGAAGCTGGATCCAAGAACCATTAATGGGTATTTCATTGGATATGATGAACAGTCTAAGAGGTACATATTTTATCGTCCATCTTATACCACTATGTTTGTGGAATTAAGAAATGCTAAATTTCTTGAAAATGACTTGATCAGTGGGAGCGATGAATCCAGAAACCTTGTTTCTAAGAAAGATCATTCAGAAAATTAATCTTCCACTTCAAGTATAAGAATGGTTGTTGTTAACAATACTCCTTCAGTTCAACCAAATATTGTGCAATCAATCATAGAAGATCCACAACTTGTTGATTTAGATCCAGTTGATCAAGTTGTTATTGAGGAAAAAAAAGATATTGTTGAACAACCAATTGAACAACAAGTTCCTCATAAAGATAATGATAAAACACTACGAAGATTTACTAGAATAATGAAGTCAGCAATACCTAGTGATTATATTGTCTATCTACAAGAATCTGACTATAATATTGGAGCCGAAAATGATTCTGAAACATTTTCACAAGCCGTGAATTGTAAAGAATCCGACTTATGGTATGATGCTATGAAAGATGAGATGAATTCTATGGTATCTAAAATCTAATGGTGTCTGGGATCTTGTTTAGTTGCCTATTGATACAAAAGCCATTTGATGTAAATGAGTCTTTAAAACAAAGAAAGATTCATTACGTAATATTGAGAGATACAAGGCTAGACTTGTTGCTAAAGGATTCACTCGAAAGGAAGGAATCGATTACAAGGAGACATTTTCTCCTGTTTCTAAGAAAGTTTTTTTTTGCATCATTCTAGCATTAGTTGCACATTTTGATTTAGAATTGTAACAAATGGATGTGAAAACGACATTTCTCAATGAAGATCTAGAGGAAGAGGTTAATATGAAACAACCAGAAGGATTTTCCTCTAGTAATGGTGAGCATTTGGTTTGCAAGCTCAAGAAATCTATATATGGATTGAAACAAGCTTTCCGTAAGTGAAATCTTAAGTTTCATGATGTTATCACTTCATTTGGTTTTGAGGAGAACATTATGGATCAATGTATACACCGGAAGATCAGTGGGAGCAAGATTTGTTTCCTTATTCTTTATGTAGATGATATTTTACTTGCAATCAATGATAAATGATTACTGTATAAGGTGAAACAATTCCTCTCTAAAAACTTTGATATAAAGGATATGGATGGTGCCTCTTATATCATTGGCATCAAAATTCAGAGAGATAGATTTAGAGGCATTCTCGATCTATCTCAAGAGACCTATATCAACAAGGTTTTAGAGAGATTTCGGATGAAAGATTGTTTACCAAGTGTAGCTCCCATTGTGAGAGGTGACAGGTTTAATTTGGGCCAATGTCCGAAAAATGATTTTGAGCGGGAACAAATGAAAAATATTTCTTATGCTTCAGTTGTTGGAAGCTTAATGTATGCTTAAGTTTGTACTAGACCTAACATTGCATTTATACTTGGGATGTTAGGAAGATATCAGAAAAATCCAAGCTTAGATCATTGGAAAGCTGTAGATAAGGTCTTGAGATATCTTCAAGACACAAAGGACTACATGTTTATATACAGACGAACATATAATTTGGAGGTAATTGGCTACTCTGATTCAGATTACGTCGTCTGCAATGATTCAAGAAAATCTACATTATGATATATTTTCATGCTAGCTGGTGAAGTTGTATCTTAGAGAAGCACAAAGCAGACTTTGACTGCTACTTCCACTATAGAGGTTGAGTTCGTATATTGTTTTGAGGCAACTTCACATGGTGTATGGATGAAGAGTTTCATTACCGAGCTTAGAATTATGGATTTAATTTCTAAGCCATTGAGGTTATATTGTGATAATTTAGCTACTATTTTTATGGCTAAGAATAATAAAAGTAGTAGTCGAAGTAAACACATCGACATCAAGTATCTAGCCATAAAGGAACGTATTAAGGATAAAACAATGTATATTGAACACATCAACATTGATTTTATGATTGTTGATTCTTTGACTAAAGGCATGCCACCACATAAATTCAAGAATCATGTTGAAAGAATGGGACTTGGTTCCTTAATGTAATTTTTTGTTTTAAGAATGATATTGTTTTGATAAAACTCTTAATATGATGTTTTCTCATTGAGTTATATATACATATTAATTTTATTTGTTTTGGAAAATATTTTTGAAGTTATGACCTAAAATAAACATATAGTTTATCCATTAAGTTATATGGAGAGATTATTGAAAAATATAAAGCAATGTCATACATGAAAGAAAATACTTAATTTAGGTACTATTGTCATGATTTATATGTTTCTATTTCTCACTATAGTAAATTGTGGAAAACGTGAACCAAGTGGGAGAATGTAAGTTTATTTTTCTTTCTCAAACGTGGAGTTGGCCAAACCATGAAATTAGTAGTCCACTTTTTCCCCTTACTTCTCTTATTTCCTAAAAATAACTACCCACTATATCACCATTAACTGTGATAGACAGTTAATAGTGAAGGGTAATATGAGTAGATATCCATAAGTTTACTCTCATTCATGCAAAAACACCATTTGAAAATTTGAGAGAAAAACTTAAAAGACTCTCTCTGGAGTTTGTAACTTCTTCCTGCAACATATAATAAGTAATGACTGGAAATATTTATAATTTAATTTCCGCAGCATTTATTATAAGACATGATATTTTAAAGCTTAATTTTATTATTGCTATACATGCTTTTTATATATATTTTTTGCTCTTACACATTTTTCTATGGGTTTGTCATGTGATTATATATTATGAAATCTAATATTACGAATATATGAACTAAGCAAGCAAAAAGGGCATTGATGGTAAGCAAAACGACACTAGATCCAACTATCACTCCAAGCATCACACATGTAGTCCCCAACATCTTCCCAAATGCAGGTCATTCTATCTCTTGAATTTGCCCTTCTTTCTTCTCCTTCTTCCTCTCTGTCATGAAGCGTTAAATCATTCAAGTTCCATTAATAATTTAACAAGTTAAAATAATAAACAAAAAATTTCACTAGAAATCAAGTTTGAAGCTAAGTTATCAGTTCAAGAACTTAAAAATCAAAAGATCAAATTCAAATTAAATTGGACAAATTACTATTTTGGGTGAGCTATATGTTGTCGCGGATTATAAAAAATATCATTACACGTAACAAATTATAAAAAATAATTTTTAATTACCTGAAGAATTGGTAATCCTTTACTATTTTTAATGGTTTGGATTTAAAGTTGATAATCAAATATTAAAGTACAATAAGTTCTATGGATATAGTAGGTGTATTGTAAAATTAGCCTTTTATTGTATAACAACTAAAAAAAAATTAATAAAGAGTGATATTAATTATTTTATTATTAAATAAAATAGGTAAAGTTTTATTGGTGATATTGCTAAATTTTAAAATAATAAATAAATAAATGAAGGACTATAACTTTATATTGAATTTTTTAAAAAAAATACAACTATTGGATTCAAATTCATACTTTTATTTTTTTATTAATTAGATTTGGACTAATTTAGAATTGAGTATTTTTTTATTTTTATTTTTTATACGGTGAATTTTGTTTTTTATACAGTTTTACATATTATGTATTTCATTTATACGATATTTTGCTTATTATTATTATTCTTTTATACTGTTTCTTAAACCAAGCAAAGCTAATTGGCATAAGACACCCAACTGGCAGCAGAAAAATTGGGCGTGCAGAGCAGGAATGAAATGACCAGTAGGCTCAATTACAAAAAAAAATCTCATTAGCGTTAGCTCATTTGAACCCAATTTTTTCTTTATATTTTCTATATATGTTTTTAGTTCTAAGCCATCCTCCTGCCTCGCGTGCTATCTTCTCTCTTCACAAATATCGTCACAATTTTGTATTAATTAAAATAAATATAATCCGTGTAATTAAAAATAAATAATAAAATCATGATAATATATTTAATTTTAATGTGAAATATGATAATAAATGTATTTTAAAAATAAATAATAATCCCTAGAACAAATTATTTATTTTATGGTGCAATAAATAAAATATGCAATCAGTATAATTATTATTCTTAGATATTATTCATTTTATGATATTTGATTCCTCTAAATATAAATTTCATAAATGTTATTATTATTAAAAATGAATTCTCATATTTTTAATAATAAATTTAAAATTAATTAATATTTTTAAAATAATTCTCAAATAAAAAATATTGACTTGTATATTTTAGAGAAACATTAGCTAAATAATAATAAACATAAAGATTATTTAAAGATTCAGAACAATTTCCACATCAAAAACCTTAACATTTTTAATATCATTAATGAATTCCTCTAAACCTTAAATTCATCTAAACATTAGCCAAGAAACAATTCCCATATCGAAAACATAGAACAAGAAGCTAAAACATAGTGTCTATAAATAGTAAAATCTAAATCCTCACTAATCACATCTATCTCTGCTTTTTGGAATCATTTTATTGATAATTTCTGAAATATTGACTAATGCACATAATTGTCCTTAATTTTTAAAACGTAATACGAAAATCGTTAGACTTTCAATTTAGTTTCACTGGCAGTTCTTATCCGCCTCAAACTAATGTTATTTCTATTTTAACCCCCCAAATTTCTCTTTTTCTTTCAAAAAAATCCAAAACCCCTTTTTTTAGACTTTGATACCATTCAAGTGAGTCTGCCCTCTCTCTAATCATTCAGTTAAGAGGCGGAATTACAGAGAGCTACTCCTAAAAATCTTTTAAAGGGTTTTTCTTTTATTTCTAATTTCTTTCAGCTTTTTATACTCGTTGTGATAACGAGAACTAGCAACAAGTCCTAAAGGACATTTGTTTTCAAGGAAAATTTCTCAAATTCACTATGTTTAAGAGTCAACTCTTCTAAATTTTTGAACAATTTATTTATAGAATTATTTAGAAAGTCTAAACGATCTATAATAGAATTTAATAATCATATTACTGGATCCTTGCCTATACCGTGATCTAGGTGATGACAATCTGGATAAGAGCAACCTGAAGAATTTCTGGTCATCCAATAAACGTGCAAAAGCACCAAGCCTTTCTAAATAATGAAAATTATTAAATTCAAGCTCTTGGTTTAGAAAAATTTTAAGTTCAAAATATTTTCTATCATACTTTTCAAGTCTTTCAATCATTTCTATAACAACAGGTAATTCTCTTATTATTTGTTCATATAAAGCAAAGAAAGGATCTTGCAGTCTAAGACTGATACTCAACTCTTCCCTCCTAGCCTGAGTTAAAGCTAGACCTCTAAGCCAATTGTTATTAGCAGATCGGTTGGAAGACATAAATGTTTAATTATAAAATTAAAACATTTATAATATATACGTTTGTAGACTGGGTCCACTAAGCTTCCGCAATAGCTTTAGCCTTCCTTCCAAGCTCGTCACTAGCAATCTCTTTAGAGAGATATGGAGCATATGACTTACTGCCTTTTCTTGGTTAGGTCTTACTGCAACACTTCTGAATATCAGACCGTTTTGAAGGATGAAAGGTATATAGAAGCAAAATTATCATACATATAAAGATTTGACAAAGATTGTTCTTAAATAAACTCTGTATTTAATTTTTCTCCCCTTCCTTAATAAGCTAAAGAGATATATATAGACTTTTTACAAGCTAAGCTGGTGTTTGTATTACTATTTGCCAGCTCAAAAGAAAAATAGTACAATAATTAAGATGGGTAGCTGGAATAGTATACTAGCTTTATAATATTTCAAAATTAAATAGACAGCTGGTGCCTCTAGTACTGTTTTCCAATTGTATTCATTACAATAATTAAGTAAAGATAAAGACTACTTTAATTTTATAGCTAAGAGTCAATCTTTATATGGGGATAAGTTCTTTTCATCAGGACCATAAATTTTAAAGCTACTTTAGCTGACATAGCTTTAATATTTGCAGTTGCTTTTGAAAAGCAATTCTTCAATTATCACGTTGAGGCTGATGTCATGGATGACGTTTTTTGTCACTCCATCTGTGAGTTACTGACTGGGGCATTTATGCTTTCTTTTAGTTCTGCATAATCCCTAGCCATTTCTTCTGTAATACGTTGCTCTCTGAACTAAGCAACCTCTTCCAGATCTTCATGGTTTCAGGTTGGAAATCCAGACTTGGATCTAAATCCACTAGTCTCAAAAATAATTTTTGTGCTTCTTTTCATCCCTTAATCATGGACAGTACTCTTGTAATAGGAGTATATTGGGACCAGATTGTAATAAACACTTTACCATCTCTGAGAAGGACATAATTACTTGTATATATTGCCTTCTCCAGGCTAATTTTGAAATTTTCAATTCTCACAACTTGGGTAATAATCTTGTTTTCTTTATACATAGTAAAATAAAAATTTAAGTTTTGATTATTAACCTTCTATGGCTCAACAAATTCTTTAGCTAAAACAGGACGAAGATCCCAAATTTGATAAGGATAACGAACAGTTCCATCCTCACCACAATCCATAATTGTACTAATAATATAGCTGGTAATTATTCTTAAGTCTGAACTTAAGAACTCTAAAGATTCCTGCACAATATTTGGAAGTGATTTACACAGATCTTTATCGTTTCTATTGATCTCGATAATTTCTGTTAGTCCTACATTTGTGTAGCGGTGACTATCTTTCGCCATTTCTGAGGGAATTCTCAGATTTAGACCTCCATATCCTTGCCAATAGATGTATGGATATAACATAGAACATTCTTTAAGGGAATGATCTATCGAGTCCACCTTCTTAATCTTTCTAGTATAGGCCACTTCTGGCGAAATGTATGAACTCATTTCATCAAGAAGTCTATCCCTTTCCATTACTAACTGAAGGAAATCTTCTTCATCCTTTTTGCGGATTTCAAGTTGTTTTTCTAAATATGAAATATATGAAACAATTTCATCTACAAAGTGTTATAGTTGCTTGAAGTTTCTTTTGGCTAATCCTCCATGCAACCCAAAACACAACATAGACCCGTCTTTTGAAAAAACATAATTGTACTTTATGAAGTACCAGGCATTTTCATCCTTACAGGTGTTTGAAACCTCAAGGTTATCTACCCTCATGATCTTCATGAATTCTTCATAAATGTCATCAGATTCATTTTCAGATTCTTTCATTGTGACTTCCTTAGGAGATTGTTGGATTTCCTGTTTTTCGAATTTAGTTGTTCCAAAAACAATATCCCAATTTAGATCATTACAATCAAGATTCTCATCCTCAAAGATTTTTTCTGCTTTATCCTCTTTACAAGTTTGGTTTGGAATCTGTGAAGATTCACTGGCCTTTCCACTAACCTTGTGTTTGTGATCTGATAGATCACCAGAGTTTTTACAACTTTCCTCCTGTAAAGGAGTTTGATTTGGAACTTTTAGATGTTCACTGGCACTTTCAAAAGCCTTTTGGTTTATAACTCTGGATTCCTTAGTACTTCCACTGGCCTTTTGGTTTGGAACCACTGAAGGTTCACAAGCACTTCCACTAGCCTTCTTTGAGCCATCATGGCTACCCTCCCGTGAAGGAGTTGGGCATTGCGGCCTTCCCATAACGGCCATTTCACCTTTGTCCTTTCGATGAAGTTCTTCTTTGAATCGTTTTACTTGTTCAGGAGTAAGGCCTAGTTTTTTAGCTGTTTTTTCGTAAAAATCTTCAAGGACTCGCGCTTTTGGCACCAAAGGCTTTTCCTTTTCGATTTTCTGAATCAAGGATTTCTCCTTGGGCTTTTCGTTAACCCTTTTTGGACTAACCAGTTCTTTTGAACTCGCTGACTTCTTCTTAGAACACTCTGTAAAGATATGTCCTTGAGATTTACATATCCAACATATAATATCTTTTGATGCTATAGTTTTTCTTTTCGTTCTTAATGAACCAGAGCTATCGCTCTTGGGATCTTTCTTTGTGCATTGTTTTCTAGTGTGGCCTTCTTTTTTACAAATCCAATACAGCTTATTTTTGACAGCAGGGTCCATCTACAAAATTACACAATTCACGAGAAAGAGAATCAGCTATTACATTTTTATCAGAAGAAATATATTCAATATCAAACCTGTAATAGCTAAACCATTCTTGCAATCTTAATAGTCTAGTTTGCCTAGCCTCTCTAAGATTTAGATTCATAAATCCTCTTACACAGGTTGATTCTGTTCTAATTACGAACCTTTTAGGAGCCAAGAAGATGTAAAAAGCTTTTATATCATTTTTAACCGCTAAGACTTCCTTTTCATGGATTGGATAATTAATTTTGGATCCTTTAAAGGTTCCAGACCAATACTTATAGATTTTTTCTGGTTTTCTACCTTTGATTTTTAATACTGCTTCCCAAGATTTTTTCTGAAGCATCTACCTCTAGGACTAACTCATATGTATCTGATGGTAAATTAAGACAAGGCAAATTTTTTATTTTATCTTTTACATGGATGACAGCCTGAGTGTCCTCATTATCCCAGAATCAAGGAACTTTATCAGATGTTTTCTTTAATATTCTTCCTAGGTCTTTGGAAAGGTTTTTTATGAATTTTCTAGCATAGTTAGCAAGTCCACAGAATCTTTGTACTTGCTTCCTATCTTCTAATTCGTCAGGAAAGTTAATAAGTTTTTCAGAAATATGGCTTTGTAGCCTAATTTTTCCTTTTTCAATTTTCATTCCTAAAACATTTATATTTTCCTTGAACCATTTTATCTTTCTTTCAGATAAAATCATACCTTCATGTTTAAAGATATCAGTCACTTGTTCAAGGTGATTCATGTGTTTTTTATCATTATTATTAAAAACTAACACATCGTCTATATAGACCACACAAAATTTTTTCAATGCTTTAAATGCATTGTCCATTTTGCATTGAAACATGCCTGAAGTATTTTTCAGGCCGAATGGCATTATCAACCATTTATACATCCCTTGAGGTGCATTGAAAGCTGTTAGGGCCACAGAGTCTTCTTCCATCTTTACCTACCAGTAACCACTTTTTAGATTAAATTTAGAAAAGATAGAAGGTTGTTTAAGACTTACCCTATCTATGATACCACCTGCTGTAGGGATTTTATAGCTATCATCCTTTGTTACTTTATTTACCTGACGATAGTCTATAACCATTCATGCTTTTCCTCGCACTTGTTCTACATGGTTTATTACCATAAAGGCTGGATTAGAATGCGGACTATTACTATCCCTAATCAAACCTTTTTTGAGCAATTCAAGAATTTGCCTATCAAATTTCTCTATCATCTCATTGGTATATGTTATATTTCTAGTTCCGATGATAGTGTTGGGATCTTTCAGCTCTAGTTTAGCCGTTATGCTATTTAGCATCCATAATTTTAGCGGGTCTTCACTAAAAATATTAGCTAATTTTACAAAAAACTTTTCCCACTTAGTTCCTTTCAGCTGGGGATGTGTAATAGGTTTTTCTATCACACCTTGTATTTTAAAATACAATTCTTTTGATTCTTGATCAAATAAACAATCTAGCCAAGTTTCACCACGCTGGGCTCACACTCTGAATGCTTGTTCACATGGCATAGATCCACACAACTCTGATATTTTAACAGGATAAAACCCAAATTTTAATTTGTTTTTAGGATTTGACAGAGATGTGATTTTTACACCTCCAATTGAGATGTAATTGTCGTCCTGCACAAAAGGTCTATTTTCTTTTTGCCCCTTTAGGAAAGCATTTCCTAAAATGATATCTGCATCAAGATCAGGGAATGCCAGGACTTTATCGATAGTAAACTTTTGTCCACTTATGATAACAGGAACTTGTTTTGCAAACTGTGTTACCAAGTTCACTTCTCCTCCTGCCATGCGTAGTATCATAGGCTGGGACAATGGTTTTCACCATTCATCAGAGAGTGGGTTGGGTCTAGCACTAGTAATTGTTGCACCTGTGTCAACTAATGCACCCAAAGAGTAATCATAATAACCAAAAAATTTAAATGTTAAAGATATGTATGTACTCAAACCTAATTCTTCTGTACTGAATATCTTTGATGATGCCATAGTGTTAGGACACACCATCGTCCAAACATCCTCTAAAGCAATTGACCGCTGTTGAGAAATTTTTTGTATTTCTTTTACAACCTCAGGGACTAGTGTTAGATGTTTAATCATTCTTGCATTTTCCCTAATTTCTTCATCTTCATATACAGGTAAGCTTATAGTTCTATATCTTACAATGGTTCTACTATCTGAAGATGATGGTGTATTTTCTTCCTGGACTGGTGTCTTAGGAACTTCCTCTCTAATTACTGATGAAGTGGAATTACTTCTAGGTAATTGAGGAATATGATATGATCTTCTAGGAGGATAAAAAATCCTAAGATTTCTCATAGGTTCTTCTAGGTTTAAGATGATATTTCTACCTCTTTACGTGATTTGAGAGGAACCTATTGATCGTGATGTCTCTGCTGGTTCTTGAAGAACCCAACTTCTAGGCCAGGATAACTCTAAAGGATTAATTTCTTTTCTATGGAACTGCCTATAGTTATCTGAACCCTCATTGAATAACTCAGTGATTTTAGAGATACTCCTCATTCCAGGATTGGTTGTATTTATTAGTCTAAAAATTATCCTACTGTGATATGCTAAATATTTAGCTTGAGAATTTATTCTGTTCATATTCATAGATTTAATCCTTAGTGATAAAGAATTACCCAAACACTTATCCTTTACTGACATCATATAGTTAGAATAAGTCTGAAACTAAACTGGACCATGTGCAAGGTTAGTATGGACCCCTGATATAAGTTGGTCTTGAAATAAATTCCATCTTTTGTCTAATACAGCTGCTATCACAGGACTATCGGCTGGCAAATTGAACAGCGGTATAAATCCTATCTGGACAAAACCAATATGAATATATTGATATGTTCCCTTTGATTTAGCTACTAATTCTCTTATTTTTGGTAAATTGATCAAAGGGATGTCCAATGTTTCTAGTTCTGTACTAGAAACCTGAACCGTGGACTCTGATTGGGAGACATCTACTATTGACCTAAAACTGAATTTAAATTTGTTGTAAATAGTATTGATATCTACCTTTGGGAGTTTCCATTCTAGGCAACTTTTGGATGGATCATCATACTTGAAAGATTCTTCTAGTACCAGAGAAGTAACTAAAGGGATCATTTCTTCATATATGGGTCTTTCTTCCGTATTCATCATGAATAGCTGGAGTGTCCAAAGATCATATTCATCTATATCAATTTCATATTCAGAAACTACTTCATAAACAAAATCTATTTCAGAATCTATGTCAGAATATTCATTTTCTTCTATTGGTTCATAGACAAGATTCTCATCTTCGAAGAAAATTCTTCTAAGATTTTCTTGTCATTTGTTCTTTTGTGGACATGCATTTGCTTTGTGATCCTTCAAACCACAAATCCAATAACAAGAACAACTGCTAAGAGGTTTCCTTGCGGGCACTTAGGGGCTCTACTATATTTTTTCTTAAAGGCATCTATCCTGTCTTTATCCCTAAGGTTGGTTCTTCTTCTAATAAACTTAGAAGGTTTATTAAACCTCTTTTTATTGTTCCTATCATTTTTCGATATTCTCCTCTTTCTATATCCTTTAAATTTTTTCCTTTTGGTATCATAAGAAGAACATCCTGCTTTAGATCTTTTTTCTATTCCTTTTTCATTTGTTATAGTACACCCGTATCTACCAGGAACATATTCAATCTGAGAGCAATAACTTTTGTTCAGATAAGGAAGACATTTTGCGTCTTGTCTTACTTGAAGTTCAGTACATGCCTTTCTCAAGGCATATCTAACTGCATATATCTTACCTCCTAATCTATCAACCACTTTTTCTTCCTTTAGGAGGAGTTGATAGGAATTTTTTGCTATCTCTGGCCATGATTCTGGGATCTTTGTAAAAAATAATGTTGACATGTAATTTTGAGCATTAAGATCAAGATTATAATAATACTTTTGAAATTCACATGCATAATTGTCAAAATAACACATGTCACATATTTGTAATTTCATCAACGCCATTAAAGATTGTTCTCTCTCTAATGACTCAGTTGATATTGAGAACCCA
>CANXYC010458714.1:0-16842 GCA_948193065.1 Aleurites moluccanus
ATAGTATAATTCCATACTCAAAGGAAAAGACCATAATGCCCTTAGTGCAACCGAAGCACCTCAAGCACCTCAATTGAGGAGCTTACCCGGTACAATTTTCAATCGGGCTTATTTTTCAATCAAATCTTCAAATTAATAAACTAACACCATTTACATTCCCTTAAATCATTTTCTACTTCTAAATATGGTGATAATTCCATAAGAACTGCAAAATGACTATTTTGCCCTCAGTTCACAAAATTTCAAGTTTCAACCAAATTCTTCCTAACAGCCTTTGATGTACTTTTACATGTGTAAAACCATCTAAAACATGCATATTCATTCAAAATAAGCATAAACATGCATCATACATATCATGCAAACATATAAGAAAACCCCCTTTGGCTTGCCTCTAAAGGTTGTGTTCTAAGCCTTTCAACTGAGGTGTTACACCTGGCTAAGAATGTGTGCACGTTAAGGTAGCAAGGCTACTGATACGTATGTTATGACATGAGATCAGTTCTATCAGATGAGATTTGATAATGCCATTCTTTGTGGGCATTTTATATTCTAAATATGAATCATGATTCGATTTGTGATATTATTTGATATTGCCAAATTATTATGAGCACCCTTGTTCCTTCAAGTAAAGCTTATGATTTTTTCATACCTATATGTATAAATATTTGTTTATGACCATGATTCGATATTCAGATTCTTGCTTTATAATGTTCATATCTTACTGAGTTGAAGGCTCACTCCTCTTTTGTGGATTTCAGGTGATAACATAGCTCGTGAAGGAGCTAATAAAGAAGATCCAGCTTCTTGATCCATTCTTCCAAGAAGCTTCATTGTAATAATTTTTGAGATATTTTATGTATTCATTAATTGGTACTATGACATGATATGCATTTGGGAGTATATTCTAGAGCTTCGTAGTCAATCATTGAGGATACCAATATTTTGATGTATGAATTATTACCTTATAGGTACTTTTGTTCCTTAGTGATGTGAGATGCATCTTTTGATCATTAAGGAATAAGAGAAAGCTATGGAATGATAATAGTAAAGATATGATTGATGTTTAATTGAATGGGTAGAAATGATCATTGTATGATAATATATATATGATGTTGTAATTGATATAATTGTGTATGAGATTTATGATATGTGAGTTCTACAGATTTATGGTAGCCTTAAGCCTACCCTTGCCCTAGGACCGTCGCACCACTGGAGTTGGGGTGTGACATAAATATAAGATATAAATCTACAACTTTTACGTTTTACACTTTTCCAAATTATTCTTTTAATATCATGAAAACTGACTCATAATATCCTTCTCAAACACAAATTCTAAAATTCTTAAAACACTAATCTATCCATAATCATTTCAACATACATGCATAAAAAAACTTAACAGGTATTACAACATACTAACTTTCATCACCACTTTAGAAAATTGGAAGTGTGATGGAGAAAGTGTATATGTATAATAATTTATTTTATATTTTGTATAATTTTCTTCATGGATTAAAGAAGAAGAACAAATAAGATATTATGAATTAATTCTTCTTTTCTCATTCTTGTCATGACATGTTGATAATAAAAATAAATTCGTTGTTCTTTTATTTATGGAGAGTATGATCAAAACATGAAAAGGATGAATTGAAATTTACTTTTCCTTTCATACTTATTTTCTCTTGTGGCTTATTTTGAGAAGCTAGGTATTAATAAAGAAATAAATTTCATTTTACCTTGATTCTCCTTCATGGCAAAGAAATGAAAAAGGTAATAACGGTTTTTATTCTTCTTTTTTATGTACTATTACTGTTGTTTAGATGTGGTTTTAGAGAAGAAAAATAGATGGTCTAAAGATTGTTAAATTTCATCATCAATTAATATCTTCCTTTCAAACTTAGTATTGTATATGAATTGAAGAGTGAATAAATATGGTTTTGTTTTTCTTATCTTCAATTGTTTATAAAATATTTGGTGATTTGAAGAAATGAAAAACTAGGTAAAGATTATTTATTCTCTTTGTTCTTTACATATAGAGCTTGTCACGACCCACTTTTGGGCCGCGACGATCTTAGGGCACGGGTAGGTCTAAGGTTACCAAAAATCCATAGAACCTATGAACAATCCATTTATCAATCATTCAATCAATATTAACTCATTCATCAATACTTAAATTCCATTATTTACTTATAAATTTTACAGAAATTTTGCCAGAGTTTCCTTTATAATTTTAATGCTATTCCAGATCCAAAACTGGGTCTTTCAAAAATTACATAACCTGCACTAAAATTATTATTACACTCTCAATAATTTACCATCCTTATACCCTCAACTTCACAATTCCACAGACATACATAGCATTTCTAACTCTTATTTAAAACATGTGAATTTCATTTTAGCTTATCACTGTCATTATCACTTCATTATCATTATTATTAAGTATTACACATTACATTTTGAATGCCACTGAATCGTCAGTTATTTCAATGTTCATACATCATTATAGTACTTAATCACCTAATTACACATAGTACCATGAAGCTCTATGATTCGACACTTATAACTTTTAGAAAATAAAATTCTACCTCAATATACTTGACATTCCAAATCAGAAAATAAACTAACTTGGAATCAGACTTCTCTATCTCATTCCTATAAAAAAAATTATAAACCACAATAGGGTGAGTTTAACTCAGTGAGTAAAAGACATATATCATGCTTATAAAGTTAATTCTTTTCAATAATAAGGAAAGGCTAACAAGATATATTTAAAAATATTGGTTAACAATAAATAGATAGATATGATGCCAATAAAGAAATATGGAACACATAGAACTCAATGAATCAATGAGACAATAATAATAGTAAAAAATATGACAGAAAATTTTGGGTCCATATAATCCACATAGAAAAGCTATAAATCTCGGTAGCAATCTGTAACACCTCAGCTTAAACCTAACCTGAACCACAAAGGGGAACTTAGGGGAAATTTTTTTCTTTAACTTGAACTTGTGAATGTTATATTTTTATGCATGAATTTGATTGATATGCATGTTATATGATGTGTTTGGATGAATAGAGGGGCTTTAAAAGCTGTTAGGACAAAATCAGGAAAAATTGAGTTTTCAGTGAACTGGGGGCAAAATGGTCATTTCACACCCCTTCGAGTTTTTATGGAATTAATATCATATTTGAAGGTAGAAAAAAATATTAGGACATGAAAATGATGATATTATGTTTAAATGAATAATTGTTGGAGAATTAAACCCGATAAAAAATAATCCCGGGCAAAGCTGCTCGATTTGGGATTTTCATTTGATCTAAGGGTAGTTTGGTCTTTTCCTTTGAAATATGGAATTATATGGTGTATGCAAGCCTATGGTATCATTTTAGGCTTATAAAAATCAAACCATTGGATGAAAAGATGAAGGAATGGTTGGTTGGATAGCTAGGTTTCACCATTTCTATCATAAGCACAAAGCATAGGATAGTACTATTGATATTTAAAGTTCATTTTTTCCATCCTTTCATCATTCATCATCTTCCTTAGCCAAAAATTTCAGCCAAATTTCTCTCTCCTCCATTTGAACTTTTGACCAACCTTGATCTATACCAAATCTTGTTGTTTTCTTTCATTTTTTGATGGAAACATGTTAATTTCATCATTCTAAACACAAATATATCCATAGATTCAAAGGGAAAACAAGAAAAATCAAAGAATCAAAGCTTTGAAGTTTTTGAAGAACTTTTGGTAAGTGATTGATTTGTGATTCTTTTGATTCAAATATGTTCTTAAGATGTTCTTTGATGTTTATTAGTGTTCAAAATATGTTTTGGATGGAAGGAATTCAAAAAGTTGAATGGAAATCCTAATAGGAAGAACTTTGAATCAAAGTGTTGTTTTGATGAATTATTTTTTCAAATGATGTTTATTTGATGTGTTTAACATGAATTAGTGGTTAAATGAAGGAAACAAATTCATTTGAATGGAGAACTATGTTGGCCGAACCATATGGTGTTGAAATATGGATTTGTACTTTGGTGTTTTATAGGTTTAAATGATGGAATGGTGTATATTTGATGTGTATGTAATGAATTGATGGTTAAATGATGAAAACAAATTCATTTGAAAGGAATCTCATTTTGGCTGAATGTATTGATGTGTGAAGGATGATTTGTGTTTAATGTTTAGTAGGTTTAAATGATTGAATGTTATGTAATTGATGTATATTAATGTTGTATGATTGAATGGCATTGAAAAATGGATGAATGGAATGAATTCCATTTAGGTTAAACAATATTGAGCTTGTTAGTTTAATGTGTTAAGTTGATGCAATTTGAAAGGTAAAATTTGAATATGATGATATATATTGGAAGTGTTTATTTGTATGTTTTTCAGCTGAGCATAATCCTTTTATAGAGGAGATGCTGCCCAATTTTTTTCTAGAATTGTCAAGCTATATTTAAGTTTGTTATAGAATTGTTCGCCATGCCATATAGATAATTGGGTTCTTCGTGGTACTGGTAGCTAAGGCAACACTCGTACCCTAGGACCGTCGCGGCTCTCAGGTTGGGTCGTGACAACCTGGCTAAGAGTGGTTATGGTCCTAGCCATGCGGTCTGATCAACCTTATGACTGTACTAATTGGCATGCTACTAGTCTGTAGCCTCTGCCCATTTATTACTGAATTTTGCTTATCTATCATTACTCTGAACTGAACCTTTGTATACTGAACCTTATATGATTATTTGTTATATTTCTTGCAATGTATCTTTTGACCTATTATCTTTGTATAATTTACTTCATTTATTGTCCTTGCTTATAACCATAGTATTTTTGACATACCTATCCATTGTTCACTTCAATGGCTATGATGAATTCTATTTTATTTTTTTTTATTTTATTGATTATCTATTATAATATTGACCTTCCTTGTGAGCCTATCTAGCCTCACAAGTAAAGTAATATATATGTATCTCACTGAGAATTATTTCTCACCCTGTGGTTATTATTATTTTTCAAGGGCGAGATAGATAGTTGCGATTTCGGCTTTTCTTCTTCAGCTGGGAACCTTTTTTATCTATGTAAAGAGATTATCAATGGTCCTTTTTTATTTTAGTGCTCCATGGGATTTTTGGATAGTTTTTAGTAATGTTATTGTATATTAAAAATACTGATAATACTGCTATTAAATAAAGACTATAAAATATACATAACTGATATTATCTAAAATATAAAATGAATGAGTTTTATTGCTCTAATATTTTTATTAAAGTGTGAGATGATATTGATATGGTGGAGTTGAGGGTATAAGGAGGAATTATTGGGGGTGTAATTTTCTTTCAGGCTGGGTAATTTTGAAAGACCTGATTTCGGGTTAGGAATAGAGTAAAAATACAAAGGAGATTCTAGCGATTTTTTTGTAAATTATGGTAATATGGGTTCTACAGGTTGTAGGTAGCCTTACGCTTCCCTATTCCCTAGGACTGTGACATTCCAGAAGTGGGGATGTATCAAAGGTGGTATCAGAGCAATGAAAACTATAATAAATAATTATACCCAAATAAGAATAAATAATTTAAGTAAATAGGGTTACCATGGAGCATTAGCATTCATGTGTCGTCAATTGTTGTCCTCTGTTAATTATGTGTTTATCTGCATTTTATTAATTAATATCAATTTTTTTTCTATTGTAGAGGATGTCGACTCATAAAGTAAGACCGAGAGGTAAAAAAAAAATAGTTCAGGTACCTGTTAGGCGGGGTCGTCCTCATCTAGATAGGATAGCAGATGATGAGCTAGTTGTTGATGTACCATTAAAGGGGGCAGAGTCAGTTAAGCCTCCCAGAGTTAGAATAAGTGTTGAGGAAGAGGAAGTTGTTGAGAATGTGGGACCTACTAATTCAAAAATATTATTAAGGGAAATACAAGAATTGAGAAGAGAAAATATAGAGATTAGAAGAGAACATGAAGTGTTGAGAAAAGAGAGATAAGAAGCATCCCCAATACCTATTCCACCACCAGTGGCAGTACCAGTATCTATTCCACCACCAGTGGCAGTACCCCCACCTATTCCTTCAGTGATCGCACCAGTTAAGCTCGTTGGTCTTTAGGAGGGACAACGGATTATTGGGGAGGGAGGTGTTACAATGTTTTATTTTCTGAAATTGGGATTGTCACAGTTCAAAGGAAAATCGGGTGAAGACCCTAGTGAATTTTTAAAGAAAGTGGAAAAAGTGGTGAGAAGACTCCCTTGTTCAGATGCCAGAGTAATAGAGTTGGTAGGTCTATTGCTGCATGATCATGCTTGGAGATGGTTTTCTAGTCATATAGAAGAGCAGCTATACAGTGATATACCACCAACCTAGGATCAATTTAGACGTGGGTTAGTGGATGAGTTTCTGACTTATGGGGTTCAGAGCAAGAGGTTAGTTCAATTTGAGCAGCTGAGACAGTGAAACTTAAATGTGGCTGAGTATGCTGAGGAGTTTATGAGACTGAGTAATTATGTTACAAAGATTTCTCTTACTGAGGCTGATCTGATTGATAGGTTTCAGCGTGGGTTGCATGCCTCGCTTTATGGTGCTTTAGTGGTTGTAGAGTTTTCTTCTTTGACAAAATTGATTGATAAGGCAATTCAATTTGAGACCAAGTATAAAGAAGAAAGAACATAAATAGATCGGAGAAAAAGACAAAATACTTAGGGTCGGTTTATTCATAGTGGGACTAGAGGGCAGAGTTCATAGTATAGACCTACTGATAGAGAGTTTCGACCTACTCAAAGTTAGCAAGCATCCAATATGGGTAGAGGACAACCTACAGGGGGTTATAATAGATAGCAGAGTAGATCTGTTGTGGCATCTTCAGACCCCAAGGTATATTACATTAGTGCCGGTCTAGATTGGCCTACTCAGACTACTCCTTTTTGTCAGAACTGTGGTAAGAGACATCCAGAGGTTTGTAGATGGATGAGTGGATCCTATCTAAGATGTGGTCAGAAGGGTCATTTCATTAAAAATTGTTCACAGCAGAGGGGTCAGCATAGAACACCATCAGCATCACAGCCTACTATTCAACAGAGTAAGCCTGACAATAATCAGGGAGATAGAGGCAGAGGTAGAGGCCAAAATACTATTCCAGGGTCATCTCAGCCTACAGCAAGTTGAGAGAAAGGCAGAGTATTTGCCCTGACGAGATAGGAAGCTCAGGCTTCCAACACCACAGTGGGAGGTAAAGTTTATATCTAAAATGAGTTAGTGAATGTTTTATTCGACTCAAGCACTACACACTCTTTTATATCTTTCACCTATGCTAAGAAATTGGGAAGGGGTAGTAGCTTAATGGAAATAACCTTAGAAGTTTCTACACCCTTAGACGGTACTGTGATTGTTAAAAATGAATATGAGAATTGTAAAGTAGAGATTGGGGGTAGAGAGTTTCCAATAACCTTGATAGAATTGCCTGTATTTGAATTAGATATTATTATTAGCATGGACTGATTGTCACAACAGTATGCTACTATTAATTATCATGGGAAAAGGGTAGTATTAAAAATTGAGAGGCAACCAGATCTAGTTTTTCAAGGTGAACAAATGAGGTCTCTGGCTCGTATTATTTATGTTGCTACTATAAAAGGGCTACTGAGAAAAGGATGTCAGGAATATTTGGAAAATATAGTTGATACCAGAGTGAATGTTGATGGGTTAGATCAAATTCCTGCTGCCAATGAATTTCCGGATGCTTTTCCTGAGGATTTGCTTGGGTTACCATCGGAGTGGGAAATTAAATTTAAGATAGATGTTTATCCGGGAACTGATCCTATCTCCATCCCACCATATAGAATGACCCCTATGAAATTGAAAGAATTGAAGGTGCAGCTACAAGAATTACTGGATAAGGGAGTCATTCGGCCTAATAAGTCATCGTGGGGAGCACTTATTTTATTTGTTAAAAAGAAGGATAGAATGCTCCAAATGTGCATTGATTACTATAATATCTGCCATTTTGTTGTATTTTTTTATTAATTGTATGTTTGAAGAATTAATTAATTTCAAATATGAATGTTTGAGAAATCCAGAATTTCTAGTTGTAGTTGCAGGATTTTGTGAGGTTGATTGCATGATTTTAAAGAAATAATTTGATAAAGTGTAAAACATAAAAATTGTGAATCTATGTCTCATTTATAATTCTGTAAAATGGCTTGGCAGAATTCTGTGTGTGTGATAAGTTATGTCTCTTTGAGCAAGACTGGTCTGGTTTAATGTGTCTGCAGGAAATCTGTGTTTGTTTGAATTTTTTGGGAATGACTGAGGCAGATTGAGCCAAAGGTATAAAATTAAAAATGTTTCTTTATGTGTTGTGTTATTGGCTATAAAATTTCAGGAATTTTGGATAAGTATATCTCAGTGGAGAATGGAAATTACCAGACCTGTTCGGATGGATTATGGGCAGTAAGTCAGGATGACATTTAGAGAGTCACCATGGTCTATGTAGCTGCTCTTGTAATTTGAATTTTTGATATGTTGATCCTCTGTATGTTTATTTTAAATGGCAAAAAGAATCAGGAAGTTTGGATATTTGTAGCTCTTTTGCGAGCTGGTTAAGTATAAGTTACCGAGGAAGAGTTTTAGCTTGGTAGGATATGGTTATGGTGAGCCGGCAAAATGCGAGGTGGCATTTTGCGATCTGGCAATACGAGCTAGTGAAGTGGCAAAGTGGCGAGGTGATATTTCCAAAGTGGCAATTGGTGAAGAAGCATATGCGATGTGGCATCTGCGAAGAGGATTTAGCGAAGAGAATAAGGCGAGGAGGCGTTATACGAAGAGGGAATGTGCGAAGTCGCAGTTCACGAGCAGAGTTTGGCGAAGAGGGAATGTGTAAGTGGCAGTTCACAAGAAGAGTTTGGCGAAGAGGGAAAGTGTGAAGAGGAGTTCGCGAGGAGAGTTTGGCGAAGTAGCATATGCGAGGTGGCGCTTGCGAATTGGATATGCGAAGTGGGATTCACGGAGTGGCTTATGCGAAATGGCATTGCCGGATCAGATTGGCGAGCTGGGAAGTGCGAGCTGGGAATGGCGAGCTGGCTTATATAAGGTAGCATTGCCGAGGCGAGTTGGCAAGCTGGTGAGTGACATTTTTGGGGCAGTGGTCTATTTAACCCTAGCATCCAGTAGCGTTTTTCCACAATTTTTTTCCTTTCTTCTTTCTTTGCTATTTTTCAGTCTTTTCTCATATCAGTTCCATTTTATTTTCTAAGGAATTAATACTCAAATTAATGCATTAGACCTCTAGATTTTCCTATTTTAAGGCAGAAATCATCAGATTTAAGTAATAAATCTTAGGAATTTCAGTGTTAGAGAAATAAGGTAAATTTTCTTCCAAAGTTATTTTCTTTAGATTTATTTAAGTCTGTTGGTTGGAATAATTAATATTGGGTGTATAGAATTTATTGCAAGCAATTTGAAGTTATTAATGGTAACTAATATGTGAGAAATCATAATTTTGGACTGTCATGAATAGTAGCATGAACAGTAAATTCGAATTAAATGCATATTTTTCTTAAGAGATAAATTAAATTTAGGATGGGAATTAAGAATAGAAACTCTAAGATGATTAAATATTCAAAAATCATGTTGAATAGTATTGATTTAAGAAAACCCTAATTTTAAATATTTGGGAAAATTTCTTAGGAGGAGAAAATCAAAGTAATTGAGGAGTTTGGAGTTGAGCAATTTGTTAAAGAAAATTTAAGAGAAATTTGTGTAAGAGGTAAGTATGAACATTTCATTTGTTTATTGTTTCCTTGAAATAATACGACCAAGCATTCTTAAATTTTTCATTTCATATAATTCTCATATATTTGATATTGCCGAATTACTAAATGATAATATTATGATGTTCTAAAATCGAAAGTTTTCCTATGTTTCATATGATTACCATATATATATATATATATATATATATATAATGTAAATGACTTGATCAACCTTCTTGGATCAAGTTCATATGCTTCTCACTTGTTAAACCCGATTTGAATGATGATATATGTTGATGGTCTTGTGACCAAAATGTTTCTTGTGAGATTGAAACCACATGACCCTATGGATAGAACGCTCTTCCCAATGAGAGTAAATTCATTGGTCCATCGTGCACTATGGGAACCCAGCTGATAGGGTTTTTATAGTGTTCCACCTAGAGGGGACCATGAGCTCTAGGCGTATGCCTGGCCAAGCATGCGTTTACGTTAAGGTAGCAAGGCTACTGATACGTATGTCATGATATGAGATCAGTTATATCATATGAAATTTGATAATGCCATTCTTTGTGGGCATTTTATATTCTAAATAAGAACCATGATTCGATTTGTGATATGATTTGATAGTGTTAATTATTATAAGCACTCATGCTCGTTCAAGTAAAAGCTTGAGATTCTTTCATACCCATATATATATAAATATATGTACATGATCATGATTTGATATTCAGATTCCTGATTTATGTTGTTCATATCTTACTGAGTTGAAGGCTCACTCCTCTTCTGTGGATTTCAGGTGATAGTGTAGCTCGTGAGGGACCTAGTAGAGAAGACCAAGCTTCTTGATTCATTCTTCCAAAAAGCCTTCATTGTAATTATTTTGAAATTCGATTATGTATATTCATTAAATGGTATTAAGACACAATATGTATTGGGAGTATACTTTAGAGCTCCGTAGTTAGTCATTTGAGGATACTAATATATATGATGTATGAATTGTTATCTTTTGGGTACTCTTGTTCCCTAGTGATGCGGGATGCATCTTTTGATCAGTAAGGAATAAGAGGAAATTATGAAATGATATAAAAGAAAGATATGAATTACGCTTACATGGATCATAGAAATGATTATTGTATGATAAATATATTTTGATATGAATGTGTCATATAAATGAGATCCAGGATAATGAGAGTTCTACGGGTTTATGGATGCTTTAAGCCTACTTTTACCCTAGGACCATCGTACCACTGGAGTTGGGGATGACATTATATTTTTCTTAGATCTTTACCTTTTTAAACTTAAGTAGCGGGGGCTACTTAAGTAGCGGGGGCTACTTAAAAGTGTAGCGGGCGCTACATATTAGCATCATGCAATATGAAATTTTAATCTTGCATATAAATAAACAAACATAATTATAAGTTTAATTAGTTGTTTGTTCCCATCAAAATGAGCATGTTAGAATACTAAAGGTCTAACAATCTTCCTCTTTTTGATAGTGACAAATAACTTTTAAGTGCAAGGGATTAAAAAGTGAACCAAGAATTTTTTTTAAAAAAAATATTGATATATTTGCACTTTTACTCCCCCTTTGATTGTAAGTAATAAAAAAAGTGATGGTTAATGGGGGGTTTTTACTATAAAAAAATGATTTTTGCTGTCAACAACTTACTTTTTGCATGTTTTAGCTGCGATGATTTGGTAAGGACAAATTATGCATAATTTAGCTAAAATAACATAAATTTACTGCATATCCATCAAAATGATCATTAACAAGGCAAATAAGCAAATATCAGCAAAAGGAATTGCAAATTCATTAAATATGACAGTTGATGCACAAACAATATTCAAGCATAAACTACTTAAAACATCAATAATTTATGCAAATGGAAGATGTAATGATTCAAAATAAGTATAGATATATAAATTAATCAAAATAACCAAAACTTGATACTTTAGGTCAACAAAATACAAAATACGTGAAATACATGAAAAGAACTCCTAAATCTAAGAATCAACGGGATTGATTGGAGGGACTTTATGCTCAGCAGTTGCCTTAGCTCCAATGGCAGCTACATCAGCAAAAATATTAGAGGAAGGTTGATCCTTGGCTAGGGGATCATCAACCGGACTCGAGATTGTATCGCTAGATTTTGAAGTTGTAAAGGGAGGAACTTCAGTCTATTAAAGTTTGGCAGTCAATTCTCGATGTTGGCAACGAAGGCGATGAATTACTCCTTTGATAGAAGTCTATGCGGCGACAATCTTGGTTACACGATCATCAAGTCTCTAAATACGAGCATACACCTCATGCTCAAGCGTATGAAAGCGGCCTGTGATAAGTGAAGCCAGCTGAGAAAAGTCCATTTAAGGAGGTACCAAAGAGGTTGAAGCTGCTGGAGTGGCTTATGGTGTAGGAATATAAGAGGGAGCAGGAGGAGGAGGGATTTGAGCAAATTCATGATCCTGTCGACCAACCGTAACATCATCCCTAAGGACATATTCCCCATCCTAATTTTTGACCATAATGGACATTTTGGCTAGGGTTTGAATACCTAGGAACTTGTATTCATTATGAAGATGATGCAAGGGTTGGTATGAAGTTGTTTCGGGATCAAAACAAAGCCTGGGATATAGGTTGGTCCGAGTAAACTCCACTGCTATCTTGGTCACCAAATAACCAAGGACATATTGCTGGTCTTCCATTTTGATAGCAAATCGAAGTGATTCGCAAGCCATCTATCAGAAGCTATCTTACATCCTTTTTCAATGCACTATAAATAAAAAAAGGTATGATTTCAACATTGCACTGTAACTAGTCTCTCTCGCATTTATAGTATAGGCTATAATGTGATGCAAAAATTTTAGTACGAGTCTACAAATGCTGGTAACCTTGGATGTTCTAGGGTTAAAAGGTGTGTCCAAACCCATAATCTCCTTCCAAAGTGCAGATTCATTGAAAGAAGCAGTATAGTTATCAAGTCCTTGATCAGAAAAGCCAAAGCTTTCAACTTGTTTGACTCTATCAAAAATGTAAGGCTGCCCTAATATCTTAAAGGTCATAATACCATAAGATGAACCTAAAGTGGTGTCACCTTAAGAGTTGAGAAAAACTCTTGCATAAGCAAAAGATAGCAAACATACGTTATGTTAGACATAACCGTCCAATTTACAATAGCTAATTTTTTCCTTACCAAATCAGCAAGCCCTAGTTTACCTAAAACACCCTAATCTATATACCTAGAGGATAATACGTTGTGATTGGTGTTAAGGATATAAAACCTTTTCTTCTCTTCTTCAACAAAAGAGTGGAGAAGGCGATCATATTTAGAGGGCTGAGATGCAGGTTGAGTTGGAGCTATCTAAGTTTGTGGAGGTGGTTGAGAGGATGCACCAACCTTTTCTTTGCCCTTTTGAACACGAGATGGAGGAGGATGAGGAGAAAATGATTTCGTCTCTAAAGAACTGGAACTAGATTCTTCAGAAGATGAAGATTTCGCTAATCTATTTTTTTTTGCAAAAGTGTTTGTTTTATATACAAGAGTTCTAGTGTGTTTGGGAGGCGTTTTGTGTAATTTGATGGTGAAAGTGTTGAATTTTTATGAAGGGAAATCTCGATAAAAAGTTTCACTCAGAGAGATTGAGAGAAAATTGAGAAGAAAGAGAGTTAGGTTAAGTGGAGAATACCGAGAACCGCGATACAATAAGTTTGAAAAGTCTTAGTAGCGGTCGTTACTTTTCAGTAACGGTTACTACTACTAAACTAAGTAGCAAGAGCTACTAAGAGACACATAAGGTATGATAATAGCATAGCGACCATTACCATATTTGTAGTGACAGTGATTCTGGGAAGAGAGAAAACAAGAAATTTACCTTGATTAGTAGCTGCTACAGCTTGAGTAGTGGCTGTTAGTCTGGTATATGTAAAAAGGTACATTGAAGCCCAGAGTAGTGGGCGCTACAAATAAAAAAAACACAAAAGTTTATCTCAATCAATCAAATTAATCATACATCAATCAATACAATTTTTCAACTTTACTACCATCCAACATCCCCAATTCACGTTTAATAAAATTTAAATGCTCCTCATTCAAGGGTTTTATAAAAATATCTGTAAGTTGATCATTAGAAGCAACAAATTCAAGAGCAACGTTATTAGAAAATGATGTCTAATATCAATATGCTTGCTTCTAGAATGTTGAACAAGATTATTTGATAAATTGATAGCAATAGTGTTATCACACTTATTGGGAATCTTGTCCAAATGCACACGTAAATAATGAATTTGTTATTTCATCCATAGCACTTGTGCCTAACAACAAGCGGCTGCCACATATTCGACTTTCGCGGTGGATAAAACCACTGAATTTTACTTCTTGCTAAACCAAGAAACAAGGTAACTTCTTAGGAATTGACAAGTATCGAATGTAATTTTTCTATCCATGCAATTATCGACAAAATCTGCATCGGAATAGCCAATTAAATTAAAATCCATGTTCTTTGGATACCAAAGTCCTAGATATTGTGTGTCAATCAAATATTTTAAAATTCTTTTGACCGCTTGCAAATGAGATTCTTTATGACATGATTGAAAAATGAGCACATAAACATACGAAAAACATAATATCAGGCCTATTAGAAGTTAAATAAAGAAAGCTACCAATCATACGTCTATACTTCTTCTCCTTAATAGGCTTACTAAGATCATCCTTATCAAGCTTGATGGTGGAGCTAACTGGAGTTCTACTGGCTTTTGCTCCATCCATTCCAAATCTCTTGAGAAGTTCCTTTGTGTACTTTGATTGGTTAATGAAAATGCCTTTCTCACATTGCTTGATTTGTAATCCAAGGAAATAATTCATTTCTCTTATCATGCTCATCTCAAATTCACTTTGCATGCATGAAGAGAATTCAGTGCATAAAACCTCATTAGTAGCACCAAATATTATATCGTCAATATAAATTTACACAATCAACATGTTATGCATGTCCTTTTTAATGAAAAGTGCTGTATCAACTTTACCTTTTGAAAAACCATTGTTAATAAAAAAGAAGTGTTAAGTATATTATACCAAGTTGTAGGAGCTTGTTTAAGACCATAAAGATCTTTTTGAAGTTTAAAAACATGATTCAAAAAATCAAATTGTTTAAAATCGGGAGGTTGTTCAACATAAACTTTCTTCTCAATAAAATCATTTAAAAAAGCATTTTTAATATCCATTTGACACAACTAAAAGTTCATGTGACATGCAAATGCAAGTAGCATCCTAATTACCTTAAGTCTAGCCACTAGTGCAAAAGTCTCATCATAATTTATGTTAGGTTGATATTTTATCTATTTAATTAGGGACAATATTAAATAATTTATACTTATTTTAATTCCTTTTTAACCCATTGTAGCTAGTTACTGTAAGTTTTAGTTGAATTTAATTACTAGGTAAGCAGGGTTTAGTTTAGAAATAACTTATCCAAAAATCTGGAATAAATTGTGTGTTGGTAATAAATTGCTAACAAGGATAAATTGCATCCCAAATCTTAGCTTTTGTGCAGATGGAAATTTGGCAAAAGGAATTAGCTTGGATATGATACAAGGAGGGTCGGACTGCTAAGCAAAAATCAGCCAAGTCGCAGGAAAGAAAATAGGCAAGTTTGGCACAGGAAGCTACGAGTCACAGACTCTATAACCGGGTGACTCGGTTACCTTGAGGTGCAGAACCGGTTATTCGTAGAAGGACCCGGTTAACGCTTATACATTCATTCACGCGCTAACCGGTTTATCAAGACCCGGTTTTTAACAGGTAGGACCCGGTTTTAGAGGGAATTTTAGGGTTTTTTGGAAGTCAAGCACATCTTTCGGCTATAAATAGGTGCCCTAAACTTCCAAGAAAAAGATCGGAACTTTGGAGAGCTTTAGCAGCCGCCAAGAATTCCATAAAAACAGAGGAACTGAATTTCTGTGATTTTTTCCTTGGAGACTTAAGATTTATGCAGAATTTATTTCAAGATTTATTTTCTTCCATTCAGTATTTATAAGGAGTACTTCATTACAATATTGCATCATTGATTTATTGATAATTATTGTTGAGATGAGTTTTGAATTGTTTAAGTTAATTATTATTCTTTCAATTTTCAGTATGAGTAGCTAAACACCTTCTTAGGGTTGAGATGGATTCATTAAGTTGATTATTGGATGTTGACGTTTGAATTGATTAGAGAAGATTACTTAGGATTAATCTATTAATTTTGGGCTTTTAAATAGTGAGATTAACTGGCCATTAATTTTGCTAATTAATGATTTTATGTGAAGTAGCGAGAGTGGAAGCATAAAATTGGTTCGTGAAATTAATAGATCTAGGGAACGTGTTGCTTATAGATAAGGACACTCCTTTATGATCCTTGTAAGGGTTATCCAAAGAACTTAATGAGTTTATTTTTAATGTCTTAAGATCACGAGAGTAGACTTAAGTTTAGCATAAATATTTATAATTCGCCTTGAGAGAGGGCTTAACATAATTTTGGGAAACCTGGTCATTAATTCTAAATAATCTAATCTAATTAAGGAGAACGTCAAGATTAAATAATTGCCTATTGATGAAATCTTAACCCTGGTTTTTACAAATCATATTTTCTCTTTCAAGTTCATTATCTTACTTTTATTTTTAACTTGTTTGCTTAAAATTCACCCAACCTTATTATTTTCCAAATAATAGCAATAATTAGGAGTGATTCGTTGATATCCTCTTCCTCGTGGGAACGATACTTACTCATCATTATTACTTGCCACGCGACCTGTATACTTGCAGTACCGCAAAGTCGCAATAAGTTTTTGGCGCCGTTGCCGAGGAAGGGCAAGATTGTCAGAATCACAAGCTTAATTAGTAGTTATTAATTTGGAACAGGTATTATTAACTATTTTCTTGTTCTCTCTTAAATTTAGGGGTTCGTAGCTTATGCGAAGGAACATTGCCGCAAAATTGGCGACATACGATCCAAAAATAGAACGAACGTGCAAGCGACTGAATAAGCAACGGAAGCTTAGAATTCAAGAAGAACAAGAAGAACTGGCTGAGGGATCTCTACCCTTAACAGAGCCACT